>JBBMOY010844422.1:0-17765 GCA_037951405.1 Platydemus manokwari
TATGATAGGTGTACAAACTATTACATGTGAAAAATCGTGTTTTATGATGCTGTTAAATAAATAGTGTGGAGCTGATTTAACTACTTCTGTTCACAATTACCTTGACTACAACAGTTAAGTACTTTATAGGTAATATTATTATCTGATAATCTTATTATTATAGGTAATTCATTACTAGTTGTAAATCGTTGAAATGTTGCACATTGGTTTTATTAAATATGGTGAGTTATGACTTATTTTAGTTATATTGATTTTTTTTGGGGTCGCCAAGATCTTAAAAATGGGGAATGGGTCGTCATAGAAAAAAGTTGAGAACCACCGAATTATAGGAAGACGACCTATTAGCTCAATAATTACATCATGAATAATAAAGGAAGAAATATTTAACGGTTGAAATATTTGAAAAAGACAGTAATCATAGTGCGGATATTGTCATAATGCCTATAAATCTGGAAAAGGTAATAATTTTATTTTATGGTTGGTGTATTTTTTAATAAGATTATTTTTTATCGTTTCTTATTTTATAGTGCAGAATTGCTTTTTTATCATTTATTAGAAATAAGACAAAACATAAATACTAAATAAGACCGATAGATTTGAAAATGATATTGAAGTATATTCAAATGTTTCAAATGTTTTGACGGATTCATTTACACTGACAAATAAAACCGCCCTCACTAGTAAATGATTCTTGATACTAATACTCATACATAAATGATTATTGGATTTTTATTACCACATTTAATGTTGAAATGATTCATCCCATGATACAGACGTCACTAGTTTGTTTTCCCTTTAATAAATTTAAAAGAGTATCAATATAAATTTCATTTACAAGTTGTTTTACGAGAACAAAAATAATAAATAGTGATGGAATTTTATAATGTATCTATGGCTGAGATAGAGGTGAATTAATTCCACAAATAACTGAATTATAGGTTGCATGCAGCTATTTAGGTATAAATAATATGATAAATCAATGACGGCAACAATATTTATTCGTAAGTACAACAATTACAGTATTAATTACTAATAGCAACGGTGTAATATTAGAAGCTTTGTGTTCGGATGTCGCACTTTGAAGGATTTTTAACTACCAATGTAGAGAACAAATGCAGCCCAACTCTAGAAGAAACAAAAGATCTAAGAAAGAATAAGTTTTAAAAGATTTCAAATGTTCACTTTGACCTTATTGTTATTATTTTAACAATAAATGATTTAAAAGAAAAATTATTCACTGTCGAAGCACCTATAATCAAATATAGAATATGCATTCTCATAGAAGATTCACATTTTTATTTTTATGCTATCTGCGATAATTTGGTAACTACTTCATAGTTTTTTTGTGCCTGCCTATCTTATCTGTGATCGACATGCTTTTTAGGTGTTGTTTATTTATAATTACAATTTGTTTATTGTTTTAGTAACGTACAAATTACTCTGCTGTCGTGCTTTCTGTCATCTATTTTCGTGAATATTACATAAATATTTGTTTATTTAAATTTATGTTTCATGTTTACATTAATAAATTCGTTAGTTTCATGTTGAATTTCATATTATATTTAAATTTTTTAATATTTGAATTCAATGTTCACAGTTTCTGCCAATTTAGTTTCTTTTGTACAAAATATTATTCAAATTTCCGATTCTTATCATATAAATTTCTACTTCTGCCAATAGATTTTTCAGAATATTTTAATTTCCTTTTCTTTAAATATGCAATCTATTTCTGTCAAAATCTTGAGAAATTCAACAAATAATTCTGGATTATAATTTTGGGGTTTACCGTTATATCCATATTTCCATTGTCTTTCCTATATATTATTCGTTTATTATTCATAACTAAACGATAGTTCGAAAAGTCTATAAATAACTGATTATTGTTTTAGCTGTAATTATCCCATTTATTGATATATTTTCATTATTTTAAATTTTGAACTTATTCAATAATATAATTTTCTGAATAATTTATTAATGTGCTTTAATCAAAACTTAAAGTGATATATTTTAATGGATTTCTTAAACTTTGCATATAATTTCTGAGAAATTTTATTTATAATTATTTCAAATTTTTCAAATTAATATGTGTAAATAATCGGGTAAACAAAAATAACAAAATATAATTACAAAATTCTTTTTTATATTCAGTGAAGTTGCATTACAAGTATTCTGTTTCGATCTTTACGGATCATTTGAAATGAAGTAAAATCATATCCTTGTAAAATTATCCTTTAAAGGTAAACTGGGTCATTTATTTGTATACAAATCAGTGGAATTTGTAAGAAGTTATTTTTATTTGATAAATTTAAATGTACGATATTTGGATGATAAAATGACGCACTTCTTTCACAGAAGATACTATTACCATAATTACTAAAACTGAAACCCAAAAGTGTATCTGTATAATAACGATTCGCACAAGTCTAATAAGGACAATACTCCACATCACTAACCATTATTACTCAAATAAACAAAAGTTCCTAAAGTCAAATGTCATATCAAAATGGGTTTATCATCCGAAAAATAAATATAATGGAAGAAATAAACTAAAATAAAAGACTATTAGCGGTCTTCGAAAGACGACTGCTTTAAAGAATTTTTTAGTGTTGACTTATTGTCTTACAAGTTTGCTTTTTATTTTTTTAGAATCTTCAGGCAAATTTCCTTCTATATCTCAATCGGTGTACTTATTACATTCTATCGGTGTCCACCAATTTACAATCGAAATTCAATAAGAGATTGATATTTTGAAGGTCATTGATTGGCTATTGCCATATGCACATATCGTTCTGAACTGTGTCAACCCATTGAAGATTGTTTACGTGGTTTCAAAAAGGATTTTTGATAAGTTTTATTGCATATTCCACAATGTTTTGAATGATTGGAAATAAATTCTTAAAGAAATTTAACAATTCCTACATTTTATTAGATCATTAAAATATACTCTAATTCATCTTTAGTCTAAATTTCTAATATATAAAGTTAATGAGAGGATCTTTATCATAGTCCTGAAATTTTCATTTAGTAATTCCTCGACCATTACCCCTCAATTTATCGTTATTTCAATACTTAACATAAATAGTGATAATAAAAAATTTAATGAAGCATATTACTTAGCATTACTTTTTTAAATTTTAAAGTTATAAAACATTACTCAATCAATATTGTTTATATATAATTTTTCAAGTTAAATAGTTTCACGTATCTGTAATTTTTCGTTCTGGTTTATGACATTTTATAAAACTCTTGCAAAAATTTTGTGAAGATTTTAGCAATGTTTCAGATTTTTAAATTATACAATAATGTCTATAGGAATTTTAACTTCTCATCTCCAATAAAGTTGATTTTATAATTTTTTGATTTTTAAGTTTTGAAATAAAATTAGTTTCATCATTTTAATTAAAAACCCTTTTGAATAAGATATTAGTGAACATATTAATTGCCATTTAATAAAGTATATGAATTTGAGATCTTTAACTTGAAAATTAATCAAAAATTAATTAAAAATTTTTTCATTGAATTTTTGAAATTAATTTTGCGAAATAAATAAATTTTGATTTAAATTATCCATCAGTGAATTAATACTTCTTATATCTTTTTTTTTATTTTTTGTCTTGAACAACTTATTGCAAGGTAAATAAAATAGAAACAAAATCATTTAAGAATATGTAAAATACTTGACAATATTTACGAGTTAATTTTGTTTTTATTTATTAGTTAGTTCAACCTTTGGTATTTTTATTTTAATTTTAAGATCAAAGGAAGTTTAATCGAAATGACCCATGCAAGCGGCATTAAATGTATGGAATTGATTTTTATTTTGATCTGAAATATATGTTTTACATAATTTCATTTATAAATTTATTTTAATATTTAGCCTCAGTTAAATTAATAAATGATATAAAATTTGCAAAAGAAAACAATATAAGATGCGTTCAAATAAGAATCGATAATGAATCACTAGTTTTGCAAGGTCAAGATTCTACTCGTGGTACTTTCGAGACGGATTACGATGAATGCATCGAGAAATATCTCAAACCCGATCAGTGTTGTTATATTTTGTATAGAACTGATAATACGACTCAATTAGGATACGAATGGTTATTTCTTCATTGGGTTCCTGATCAAGCATCTGTATAAATTTTATTATGAAATTACCACTGATAACACATTGGTTATAGATTAGAGAAAAAATGTTATATGCATCAACAAGAGCCACTATAAAACGTGAATTCGGTGAAAGTTATTTCGTTGAAGATATTACCGGTCATGATAAAGTATTGTTTCATTTTGTAAAATGTCATAACAGAAATATTAATTCAAGAACGATTTAATGTATGTCGGTTATTTGAAACATATCGAATCGAAATCGGCACCTCCTCCGCTAACATTAGCTGAACAGGAATTAATTGAAATCAAGAAAAATGAAGTAGTCTTGTTTAAAATCACGCTTGAATGTTAATAATGACATTTGATGTAAAATTAGCGTGAAACAGCTCTTGGCGATGGACATCGAACACTTAAGTCTAATGGATTTCCACCAACCGAGGATTTGATTCAGGAATTAAATAAATTCGCAAAAAGTGAAATCGACTTTTTGGAAATGGTAAATTTATATATTTATATACCAATTGAGGATAAAAGATGTTTTTCATTCATTAAAAAAAATTTCGTATTTCATATAAGGTATTCAATTTTCACAGAGTATATTTATTCAAATATTTATTTATGATATTAAATGAATTATTTGCTGTAACACAGTCGTGTGTGTGTGCGTGATTGTGTGTATGTGTGAATGGGTGTTTGTCACTAAAGCACGTTTAAATAAAGCGCTGTAGAAATGTGTTATTGGTGGTTTCGTTGTGAAATTTCATGTGAGGTGCTGCAATATCAACATTTCATTATAAATAATTAATGTGGAAATTAATTTGTAAAAATGTCCAAAAACTGGTCGGTGATGACATCATTGAAAAACATTATTCAGTTTTAATTATAATTTATTATCGGAGCATTAAATGATCTGTTTTTGAAAATTTTGCTTTGGATGCAGGCTTAAAAATTGTAAATTATGTTCGTTTAATTTTTTGATTTGCCTATGAAGTGATTATATAATTATGTTATTTATTTTAATATTGTTCGGATGTTAAACTGTGATAATATAATTCATTTAAAATTGACCATTTCAATGACTGTTTAAATTCCATGACAAATTGAAGTGATTTTTATTTAAAAATAAAAATCAAAACATTCATCTTAGCGTAAGCCTCATTTGACAAAATGGGCTCAAATATATTCAGGGCTTTATTTAATGTCATTTTGATAGTGTTTCGATATCATTTGCATTGATGTGGAAGCTGGTTAAAACGTTAAATCCAATATAGTTTATCATGTGGGATATTGCTTATTTCCATCAGTTACTGGTTATCATCCAGATGACATTGACAGGTCTCTCGATATCATTTGGATTGGTGTGGACCTGCAGAATCGTTAAAACATTATACCCAATATAGTTTATCATGTGGGATATTGTTTATTCTCATCAACCACTGGTTATAATCCAGATCTCTCGATATCATTTGCATTGACATGAAACTGGAAGACGGAGAAAAGTTAAATCGAATATAGTTTGTCTGGTTATAATCCAGATTTCATTGATAGATTGATAGAAAATTGATAATATATTCACAAATCCCTCATGTTTACGCTGATTCACTCCATTGATTCATAATTATAATTTATAGTTTATTTATAATTGATTATAAATGCTTTTTCACCCATTTTTATTGTAAATATTATTGAATCAGTAAAATTAAATGTTGTCATTACTATTGTAAAATATTCATTTGATAATTTTATACATTATTAAGACATTTCCTTCCAATTATAATGATTGTCAATGACATGAAACTATTATAATCAAATCGTCGTCATTCAAATAAATGCTTCACTTATCTATAAATTTTTGAACCAAGGATTGAATCTTGAATTCGTCATTTCCTGTAAAATTTTCCACGTGTCTGTATTGTTATCATTTCTGTTTCATCTGCAACTCTATCTTCAGTCATTTTGACATTGGAAACACTTCAGCTGTTTGTTTTGAAACTAGCTATAATATATCTTTATATCCTTGACTATTATGAAAGACACTCCATCCAACATTTTAAGTACCTTATTTTTGCATATTTTGCCAAAAGAAACTAATAGTTTAACAATTATTATAAAAAATATTATTTTTCGGTAACTTTTTTTTAAATAAAATAACTAAATTATATATTATTTTATAAATTACAAAATTATTTTATTATTGCATCACAAACATCCTAATGTTTCATAGGATATTTCTACAAAAAATATTGGTCAATAAAAGATATTGTTGTCATGGAGATTTCATAACAGTAGAAAATGCTCTATCCGTCATTCTTCGACATATTTTCGTGAAAAGAATTTATACAAGCAATATTTTAGAGAATTTTTCAATTGTTGAGAATGGCAGATTGTTATAATAGATTCATATATTGCCATCATTTATTATCCCATTCTGATATCTGGCACGAAGCCAATTATTACTTTTTTATTTTAAAATTGCTTCCATTTATTTTATTTTATATACAGGTCATTGAAATCGACAAAGAGATCATCAGATCGGAATCTTCAAGAGCTGAATTACATTGCGATCAGTTAAAGAATAATGTCAATCCAGACAAACCTCGATATTATTTGTACAGGTTTAGACATGAGTTCGAAAATGAGTTTTATGAACCCATCAGTAAGTTAATGTATATGATTATCAAATTAAAATGGAATGATTGAGATTAAATGCTAATTTGTGATTATTTATTATTATTATTATTAAACAATGAAAATTATTTACTGAAAAGAGATGTCTAAATTATGGATTCTGATAAATAATTTTAATCTATAATTATTATTGATATTTTATATCTATTGATGGCGATATTTTTTTTCTCCTTTGTTTTATTAATTATAACAATAATTAATTTATAATTAATTGATTTCATTTATTCGATATTATAAGTTGAATTATTAATATAATCAATAAAACACAGAAAATCAATAAAATAATTTTTTATTTTAAAAAAAGATATTAACATGTAAATAAGTGTAATTTATTGAGAATAAACAGAAAGATAACGCAATAAAAGTTTTGAAAATACAAACAAAACTATTTTGGATTTTATTTTCTTGATTTTATTCGAATAAACTTTTCTTTGTGGCCAGTCAGATTGTCGAAATTTTCACTTCTGATTTCCTTTCTGTCACTCATCATGTAGCAACAGTTTTAAAAATTGATATTCGATTTACATTTTGTAGTTGTTAAAATTATCTTTACAGACTTTGATTGGTTTATAATTTTATTGGATTTGTTGTTTAATTTTCTAATAATTGATGTCTATAGGTATAGAAACACTTTATCAATATAAGTTCCTCAATGTCTTATTATATTTTCCACTGCTTTATGTCAAAAATAATCTAAAAATTGATTCGGTGGATATTTTAATCCATGATATATCTGGATCAATCTTTATGATTTCTGAAAATTCAATAGCTTTGTGTCCAGATTTTATTTTCGTCAATCAAATATCGGATTTCGATATAATCTCTGAAACGGTTCTGATAATCAATAACTACTTTGACAACTTGTTCATATATATTTTTATAGATTCTTGAATTAGACATTATATGCTTCATCATTTCAAGATTGAATCTAATATTGATTTGTGATTATTTTAATCTTAATTGCTCCTCTGATAATCATTTCCCAATATTGTTTTGCGTTCATTTTAATAATAATTTTTAAACAATTGAACAGTAATAGGGAGACATTTAAAAGTGTTCTTTTCTTACGCTACAGGAAAAATATTCTGGTTGTTCAGTTCTTGGAATTTTTGTTACTTTCGTTAATGGATTGATTATTCAACAGAAAACCCTTCTTTCAACATGATTAATGAACAAAAATATTGGAATTTAATACAATATCTCAAATAAAATCGACGCCGCCATTGTTAATTTAATATCAATTTTCACACAATTACAATGAAGTATTTATTGATTTCCAATTTTATTTGTGTTATTGATTTTTGTTTTTACATTTTAACCCTTCAATCATTGCGGAATTATAAATCAGTGATTTGTTAATTAGACCAAATGTTGATTATTATGATAATTTTTATCGGATAATTGATCTTGAAAACAATAAATATCACATCATATAAATTACGGTTGAAATTTTGATTGTGAAATTATATATTATTTATTTCATTCTTCATTATCAGATCAATAAAATTTTAATGAAAAAGGAAATAAATAATATTTTATTGATAGATAAAAGAGATTGAAAAATATTTATAGTAAAATAATCGATTTTTTAATTTTCTACTGAAAAATAATTAGAAAGGTTTAATTGAATTGAATTTTCTTACTCCTGGATTTGGTAATCTATATATATATATATTATAGGAAAAAATGTCAATGATAATGTATTAAAGAACGACCCAGTTATCTCATTTGACTTCATTCCCAAATTAATTTTGTCAATCAATGATGCTTCCTATTATTTATCTTTGTGTTTACAGTAAGTGCTAGCAAAACACAAAAATGGAAAAGGGTGCTTGTATTGATTATACGAAATGTGCATTTATCAAGAATTATAATAATCAATAAGCAAATAAATTATTCTCATCGTATAATACTGTCAAAAAATATTATAGATTTTCTCGATTTTTAGATAACTATTGATTGATTTTAATGGTCTAATTATTAACATTTTAATCAAATGTCTAAAAATAAAGCTTTGAAATGCACTGCATTTATTTTTAACAACAATATTTAACAATAAATACAAATCAATATTTTGTTTTCCAGTATTCATATATAATATGCCTGGATTTTCTTCATCAGTCAAGGAAAGAATGCTCTATTCCAGTTGTAAAGCTCCTTTCCTGGAATTTCTGCAGTCAAATTTCAATTTTAATATCCAAAGAAAGGTAAAATTAGTTGATATTTTAATAAGGTTTTTATGTTTAAAATTTTTATTAGATTATCATTATGTAATTTAATATTGTTAGCTCTAAATCATTTATTTGACAATAACATCGTCTAAAGCTTTATTAAATGATAGTGCTATATTGTAGAAATAATTTTAAAAATATCTCAAAACCTTAAACACACCCAATGCTCCTGATTGGATAATTTATGTTTATCTTGTTAAATCCTCTCGAATTTTAATAATGGATTAAAAAAAATCTCTAAATATTTGATATTATTTGTGGAAAAAAGCTTCATATGTTTTACTGTGTCATACATTGTCAGTATCAATATTTCATTTAAAAAACTCAAATTGAAATTTTATTAATGATCGATATACTAATTAGAATCTCTAAAAAAATAAATATCGATTTTTGAAATTTTTAGAATTGTTTTAATATATGTTAAATCTAGTGGAAACAAAGATAATAGTGCTTACAGTTTCAGATAAATTGACTCGACCCTTTCTTGTTTTTGATTTTAATAGAATTTTTATTAAAATTTAATGCAACCCTTTTTAATATATAGATGGTGATATGATATTAATCGAGCTTGGAATGTATTTTTTTTTATTAAGCCCATTCGGCTGATTTTTTGATCTTTCTTTTTAAGTACAAATTTGATTTTTACAAACATATGAAAACATTGAATAATTTTGTACCTCATTTTATTCCTTTAAAATATTTAATTGGTCATTGCAAAACTTATTCTGGCAGAACATTCGAATAATATCAATTCACTAATTATAATCTTTCTGTTTAATCTATTTATGTGACAAATCTAAGCTGTTCATTGGTCAAATTAAGCGCAACTTAAAAATTATTTCATTTGTCTGATATTTTTGTTTGTAAATTTAGTTTTTATCTTCTTAACATTTTCAGCTTGAGGTCATATCTGGAGATTTCAGTGATCTTGTTACTGACAATTTGCTATTGGATATTCACCCACCACAAATCGATAGCAAGCGTAAGATTACGAAACCCCCTGGCCCTAGCAACCGTGGCCCACGAAGATTGATGAAGAATTAATTAATAAAGCATTAAATGAGTCAATTGGCATTCCTTTTGAATAATAATTTTGATTATTTCTGACTTACCTTGTAATTTAATTTTACTTATATTTAGTACATGTTTTTTTAATGATTTGGTTAAGGGTAAAATCTGGAATCATATGTTTACTGTGGTCGTCGTAGCGCTGTATAATTTATTTTAATCTCAGTACGATCTATTTCGTAAATAAATATGTATTAAACAATTGATTCGATGTTTAGTTGTATTGCCATGTTAAGTGACAAATAATTTTCCAATAATATGCTAACATCATCGATTTAATTTAATTTTTTACCAAGTTTCGTTGCTTATTGTTTATTCATAAATTTTATAACTGATACCTTTTTTATAAATTAATTCTAATTTCTACAATGAATTCCATTGTATGGTAAGTGTTTTCAGTGATTGTGGTCTTTAATGGTCATTGATGCAATAAATATTTTAAAAAATGTAAACAAATAATTGAATGCTTGTAATATTTTGGGTTTTGAAATCTATTTTTTGAAATACCAAATGATAATTTGGCTCAGATCTGGAATTTTTAACCTTAAAATTAATATATTTTGAAATCAGTGAAAAATACAGCAATGTTTAAGTAATAAATATTGAATCTTGGTGAATGAATCAATAAATTGATAAAAATTATAAATTTATATTGAAGACATACTGTGGGACTCTGATTATATAAAAAATATCCACACGATAAACAACACTACTTATTGACATTTTATTTATAAAAGTAAGGGTGACTAAGATGTGAATTAGATTACATAAAATTTAGTGTTTTGGTACGGTCATTCTTCATTATCAAATTCGTCGTTGTAAAGAGGGAGCAATTTTATATTAACTAATTCATTAAAAGCATTTTCAAGCAATACATGAGAATTTATATTTATTACAAAAAATAATTAAGAAAAATCAATAATCACATAATTTCAAAAAAATTAGCATAAATTAATGGATTTAACTTTGCCATTATAGGTTTTTATTCAAAAATATCAAATATGGAGTGTTGAAAATGAGAAGTAAGTTTTAGAGAAAACGATTTCTTTTGTTTTTTTCCGAAAGAACCAGCTAAATGACCATGTTAAGAAAAATGTGAACGAAATGATATTTCAAGGCTATTCTATAATATAATAAATCAACTAATATTACTAATTATAATAAATTTACAGAAAAATTAATTAACAAATAAATAGATAAAATGATCCAGAAAAGTAAAACATCAATTAAGGAAAAATACAAAAGCAGAAAAATTAAAATGCGAAGTATCGATAGTGGTCAATCGTTAGCTAATCGATTAGTAAGATTATGACAAAAAGGCTGACAACTTCTCTACTACAAATAAAAACAAAAAATAAGGATAAAATCTGCAAAAAATAAGTTTCGTCGCATTATTTTCACAATACTTAACATTGTGAGACAAACGTTATTTTGTTTTACCGTTAACGTTTAGAAATAGTGCAAAGTATTCAATTAAATTTCTCCTTATTGAAGTATTTAATAACCATTTTGATTTTTCCACAAATTAATAAGACAAGGTTTTACCTTGCATAATCATAAGGATTTTATTAAATTTCATAATAACTTTTTTTTAATAGTCAAATTGTTTTTCTTCGTATTGGTACGTTTTAGTGAGGTTATAATGTTTTACAATAGATTTGAGAATTTAAAGGATCTGTGTAGAATTCAATTAGTTGTCACCATTTGGAATTTTTTGATAATTTAGTTTTAAATTGAATTGTTAACTATGATAAATCAATTATCTGACTCCAGTAGTTGCAGTTACTTTAGTAATTATTTTATTCACTTATAGATGTGAATAAAATAAGTGAATAAATATCAGATATGGTTACTAAAATATAATTGAAAAATATAATCGACAATAAATATGATAGGCAGTTTATGTGACAATTAGAAAATAATCGAATAAGAAATAACCGGGTTATTTAAATTAATGACGATTATCAATTTTGAAATTCTAATGCTTTGATTGATTTTGAAGTCTACTGTCATTCCTTAGGATGTAAGAGACCTGAATGCCACGATAGTAGCTTATAAATGATTGGATATAACGTTCGAGCAATCACGTAAAAAATAATTCAATTTGAGCTGAAGTTTATGATTTACTTATTGGTCCATGACAAGAATTTATTAACGTCGAACATTATAGAAAAAGTATTCAACATGTAAACTATTAAATTCATTAAAAACGTTAACTTGAAGAATGAAAAGAATATATTACTTTGAATTTATTGATGGAATGCACAAATATGTGATTTTAGTCGATTCAAGACGATCGTAATTGATACAATGGTTGTTTCTAGAATATAATTGATTTCTTGCTACAGAAATAATTAGCTATTTTTCTCTCTTCTTGAGTAGTAAATTTAAACTCTAAATAATTTTATATATTATTATTTATTATTATCAAGGTGAGGTCTGCACCCAACGACATGATTCTTAGATGATTATCAGCAGCGATTTTTATGTGACGTCAGTTGTAAATATTTTAATTATATATCTTTCACATTTTCCACAACCTTAAACTTTGTTGAAAGAGAAGATGCTATGAATTGTATGAAAGGCCTACATTTGTTTAAAAATAACTTGATAAATTATACCTTTGTGGAAGAGTTTTTAATGCCATTATCTAACTCTAGGCTACTACGATTAAATTAAAGACTGAATGCAGAAATTTCACTTTTTGTCAAAAAATATGTTTAATATACAATAAATAAAAGAAAATATTCATTAATAAAAAAATTGTGTTAAATAGATTTTGATTTGCGATGTTTTACTGGTTTTGGACCTTAGACTTACTACTAGGTTTTGTACCAAACCTTTAAAATCAAGGTCTTCCATCTGTTGCATGAGAATAACTCAGTATAAATTTAAAAATCTAGATTACTAATGCTTGTGTATAAATGACCTTTTAATCATCAAACAGTCCCAGCCAAATCGTTTTCATACACGGAATACTGGGGCAGGGAAATTTCATTTTCGCTGAACACATCAAATAACAACAAAATAAAATGTGATTCATCATTAAAATTTTGACAAAATAATGAATACAGTAACAATAAAAATAGAATAGACTCTAAGACGTGTTATATTACGTAGGTTATGTAGATAATTGCTTTATCCTTGAAGGTTCTACTCTATTTGTAAAATTACGCTTAAGTATAGATCGAAATTACATAAGCCAATGCGAAACTTTCCTTTCTATTCTTTCATCCGGTATTACTTGTTTCTAAATATTTCTGAGCTTAAAAAAAAGTTTAATAAAATCCCAATATCTTTAATAAATATAATGATAATTGAGCTATGTTAAAGTAATTGCTACATATTTAAAAACATTTTTAAGTTACTAAATTGGGTATAAAATTAAAAAATCCATGAAATAACGATAATAAAATTATAAAATTAAATGATTGAACCCAGCTTAAACGACAAATGGTCTTAAAATATCTTTTTAAGTTTTTGAATATTTCCAATCTATGCATCTAACTATCATGTTTTTACAAAATTTTACCAACGTATTTTTAAATTGTCTAAAACATTGATTAAAAAAACTATTGAAAATAAAATTCCATGAGAAATTTATGGTACTTTCGATATCGTGGTTTTAATATTAAAAGAAATTATAACATGTCAACACATGTCAAACAAATAATACCGAAATGTAATTTTAAAATAATATTAAATAAAGTTTGTAATTGATTTGAAAATTTAATAATTAATCAATTGATATTGATAAATAGAATGGCATAATAATCGACGTTGAATTTAATAGTTAAATGCAGTAAAAACACAAATCTACATAAAGATAATAAATGATAAGTACAGTATGAAATAAATATAAAACAATATAAATTATAAACATGTTATGTTCGAGACTTATTGATTTCATTGTTTTATTGAGATTATTTCTATTTGATATCAACGTTGTCTTAATCAGTCTTTTTGGGCTCTTGATTAAAGGTCACAGGTGTAATATACATTATTTTGTTTAATCTTCACCTCCCATAAGACAATATGTGTGGCAATAGTGATATAACTTATCTACCAGTCTCACTAAATGTAACCTATTTACTAACTAAGCTGATACCAATAATTATAAGCAATGATTTAAGATCCCTATTTAATCAATAACTAAGATTTGCTACTACAAATGTTTTTTAAAAATTAATACCGATGCAATAATAAAATAGAAATTTGAAATAGATTTTGATATTACACTATATATCAACTTATAACGAACCTTAACAACTTATCAGACTAAAGCGATAGTTGATAAACCGGACATTCTCGTGGTAAAACCATTTACCGAAAGATATTTGAGATACAGCTTGATAATATGAAATTACAGATAATATAATATTGATCAGTAGTAAAATGTTGGCCATATACAGAATCTTTATCTTTAACACTGGATGGTCTACCCCAGTACCCCGAAGGAGATTATAATAAATAATTACTTTTTAAGAATCTTTAATTGTCGATTCGGTTTATACAAGGATAATTGCTTTACAAAATCTGTGTTATTATTGATTTATTTATGTTATTCAATGTTAGTTTGTAATTATAAAAAATCTTATTAGAACAATCACAGTTTTGATTACCAGCTGTTGTAAGCTTAAGGTTCATAATTCATTTGATATAATTATCCTTGCCTTGTTATCACTTTTTCATTGGTGATAGCGTTATTAAATTTAATAACCAAATCAGAGCAATAATCAATGTTCAATTAAGCAGTCTTCCTTGTCATCTAATAAGGTAGTACATGATCGATGTGAAGAAAGAACCGAGTAGTTTAAGGTTCAGCATGTACCAGTCCTTATCAGAGCTCACGACAGTGATAATTTGAATAGAATAAAATCATTTAGATTGAAAACAATACAGTTGCACCCAAACTTATGGGGGAAGAAATTTTTAGACCACACATTGAGCAAAAATCGCGATAAAATCAAATTCCATTATATAACTTTTATTCCCAAGGATTTGGAAATTAAATCTAGACATTCAGTTTCAATCAATTACTTCCAACACTTCAGTGATAAACCTCGTTCAAATTAAAACAATGTCACGAAATAATCGTACGCAAATGAGTTGATTTGGATAGAAAATTTATTGGTGGAATATTGCATCAGGATCACAACCACATCTTCAATTTAAAAATTAAACCATCAACGCTTTCTACTCGGAATATAATCGATTCAATTATCCACGACAATAGTGTTTTTAAAAACGTAATTAAGACGTAACATATATTTAACTCAAATTATAAAGTTGTATTGATTTAATAATAAATTTGATTTATTGTCATCTTTATTAATGATTGTATACATACAACGTAAAATTTGAGGGATATCGGATTATTGGTGGAAACATTGCCATAATCTGCATTACATTTTCTGACTAACAATTAAAAAAGAAACCCCATCAATAATAGTTACTGAAAATTGAGGAAAAATCCAACAAGTTAAGTTTACCAAAATAAAAAAGTTCAGTTGTCGATGAAAGAAAATCAAAAAATTTAAAGAACTTGTGTTGATAAGAAATAAAAATGATTTTAAATAAAGAAAAACAATAACATCCAAATGAGTTTAAAAGCAACAATTTTTTAAACATATTTAGTTCTTCTAATTTAAGATAGTATTTTTTTTCTCATAATTTTTTGATAATAATTAATTTCACAAAAAACTTATTTGTTATCTAATAATACATGCATCTAACATTGATAAAGGCTTTAAATTAAATATATAGCCATCTGGACCTCTTGGTAAAATTTGAGGAACAAATCTCAAAATCAAGAAAAATGCTTTCGTTAATATGTTGAGGAATATTTTTACATTTTCATATAAAAATTATCAGTTTATTGTCCAGTACAACTAATAATGCTCTCATCATAATTTCACTGACTCAGGAGTCAAGTAAAATCCACATACAATTCAATTTCACATATTAATTCTGATCAATAATTTTAATTATATTTTAATAAAGCCGTATGAGCAGTCCAATGAAAATCTAATTCTAATCCAGTACCAATATAATATTATTCTCTTAAGATATCATTAAATTTGATAATCATTATTCCGAAATGTCAATCGAATTTCATTAAAGTGCTCTTATCAATATGAAATATATTCAGACCCAGTAATCCACCAGTAACTGACAATGGCATAGGACAGGGCTTTGTTTTATTTGCAACCTTTATTTCTAATAGTTTTTTGACTATTATTATTTTAATGTGTGTCTTTATCTTGATGAATCTTTACTATTATCTAAATAATTTATCAGAGTATATAAATTTATGAAACAGTAAGGTTAATGTAAAATATGAGTTCCAATTTTTAAATAAATGAGACAATTAGATAGATTAAGGAACAAAATGATCCAATAATAAGTTAAATATTTATTCCATTTAATTCAACTCTAATCCGAACAATATGAAAAGTCTTGAATTTATAAACGAAACTCACAACTAGAATAATAAAATAGATAGCCACGTTTAGGTGAGTTACCGATTGCAGCATTTCTTATCATTTAACTTTGATTGCAGCACTGAGTAAACGTCATTGATTTCTCGAAACTGCAAGTAATAACAACGAAATTTAACAACATTTAATTAAGTTAATAGAGGTTTTACTGTCGTTATTTATGAGTTTTCATTAACAGATAAGCCACACATTTTCGGATAATACAAGATAATTTGTTAAGTAATCAGAAATTTCTCTTTTTATTCTTTGGTTGAATCTATATATTGAATGATAGTTTTGTTTTCAAATTACCAGTAAACGGGTGCACGACGTAGTTGAATATAAACGTCTTACACTCATGCCTTTTATATGAGAATAAATCAACTATCTACTATAAACCTTACGAGAACCCAAATAATTAATTTATCATCGCTGAAATAATATTCAAATACATTACTTGGTCCTTTTTTCAAGAAGAGTAGCCCAACAAAGAAATAACAAAATAATACATCTTAAAAATAGTTTATTTTTTTCTAATTAATTAATTGATTGTAAACAAAGAAACCCATACAATTATAACTGTTGACAAATTCCATAAAATAATATACTAGTAAAATTTTTATTACCAATTTATATAATAATCAGTCTCATTATAATAAACAGCTCAGGTATTGGTCCAAATAAGAGTAAATTTTAAACAAAAGTTTCAATTTTTTAAATTTTAACAATATTTGGTGCAATATGGATATAATAAATAGTTAATCCCACCTTTTAAGACAATCTCATCTTAATTCTAATGATCTCTTGATAATTAATTATAAGTCAAATTTGAACTTAAAACACTAAAAATATGATATCATAATTTCATGTTACAGACAATTTAAAAGTTGAAAAGTCGGTAAGCGACGGATTAATTTGTGCAATGAGGAGGTAAATCTGATTTACTATACATATGAAGAATCTAAACAATAAAGAAACATAATTAATGGTGACTAATCCATCTACATTACAGTAAAAAATTTAATAGTTATGTAAGAATCCCAACCACATATTTGGTACTAAGAAGTAAAGGAATAAATTAACTATGTCAATGTAGTAATATATGGTTAAAACTTGATTATGAATAAATTAATGATATAAAAATACAATGTTAAATGATTTTGATTAAAAAACTGAAATATAGATAAAT
>JBBMOY010844423.1:0-11193 GCA_037951405.1 Platydemus manokwari
CAAATCCCAAATACGCATTATTCTTTTCAAATAAATTATCAATCAATATATAAATCAATATATAAATAATAATAATAATATATACAGCGTTGACGATAATACACAAGTACCTTATTTCACTCTGGAATTTTTAATTTGACCAATTATTGATTCAATTTTTTTACAAATGTAATACAAGAATAATTGGATTCAAAAATTGTTTGCTTGATGTATTGAATGGTTAGAGCAAAGCCGCTACTTTTCCTGGCCAAGATCCAATAATTCCAAAAGCAAACAAAATAAAGATTTAATGAATTTTATTGTTTTTTTTCTTTTTCAATGAGAACCTTTACGAATGTATGTGTCAATGATTCGACATTTATATATTTTTGTTTAAATTAAAATTAATTGAAATCATTTTTTGATTATTGTGTTGATTTCAATTTGAAAAGAAAATGAAAATGAAAGATTATAGTATACAAATAATGACATTTTATTGATTGATTTGAAATTATGGAGTCAATCCTAATTTGAATATTGGTTATCTCAAATAAAAATTTGAAATATTATCTTTGACCATTTCAATTTCAAATATCGGGGGGATTGGTTAACAAATCGATATCGAATACAATTTGATCAATCGCGTGACATGTTAAAATAATCTATTTAGAAAGATTGTAATTTAAAAAAAAATTTTTATTTATAAGAATCCTCTTTCTATTATGAAACCGATAAATATTTAGAAAATGCCTCTATTTCTAATTGAAGCGTAGTGAATTGTAGCGAGTCAGAATTCTAACTAATCATGTTGTAATCGAAAATGAAATTTTTATCAACATTATTGTGTTTATATTTGAATCCATCTAAATAATGGAAAGCAAATATTTAAGTTGGTCAGCTCGTGATCTATAGAATTACATTTCCCAAATCTGGAAATAATAATTAAATAATAGCTTATAATTTATGTATACTTGACCAGTTTTTCAAGTACATAGTCGTATCTTGATTAAAAATATCTATCTTCTACGTTAAATGGCTTAAATTTTATTGGTCAATAATTTGATTATTTTATCAAGAATGTAAAATTTTAAACCACATACTTGTAAATTTGGAGACAATAATCCAATCCAATGGATTTATAATGAAATCTATGATAAACTGCTCCATGAATAATAATTCCTGAATTTGTATATATAATATCAGATATTGGAAAGCACATCAAATCATTTTGAACACACGAAGTCCGAGAACAATAACAAATATATTTTAATTAAATATTAAAAACTTTTTATTTGTAAATCACCTAACGATCTTTAGTTTTTCAATGAATTTTATAATTTGATTTGTGGAATATGATGAAGTGTAAAATCGATATGTTTAGAATTGTTGTGCTTATAAGGGAAAGGTGAGTCGTAATGAGAAACCTTTTGGAAATTTTATTTCATTTCAACTAGACACACATATTGTAGTGAACACGAGTCATAAATAACTGAAAGAGAAAGAGAGTATCAGTAAAGGAAAGGATGTAATATTAATTAGAATGGAATAAAATAAAAATATTATTTTGATTTTTACATCACAAATTATAATCATATAGCCCATAATGATTGCAAAACGAGAATCGAGTTGAAACAAATTATGGTTTTCTGATCTCATAATTTCTTTCATAGATATGAAAAAAGTAGAAATCAGTTGCTGATGCTCTCTCCTTCTGGCTGTTGTAAATTAAGGATTTGTTAATTTTTATTTTTGATGAATTCAATCCATATCTTATCAACACAGGCACTTACATATCAAATGATACCCAATTTATGATAGTTTTAATAGTGAATAACCCAATTTAAAAATCCTGTCAATATTTTATAAATCTGAAATTAGAATTTTCATAAAATTTATATTTTTTCTAATTGATTTGATTTGATTTTTTTTAAAAAATTTAATTGATAACTTTTTTAACATTAGGAAATTCTCAGCCGCATAGTTTCGGGATTGTTTAATTGGTTCTACGATACAGTTTTCACTGTATGTGGCGGATTTGGAACGGGTATGGTGTTTGATTTTTAATGATATATGTCTAGATAGATTTTCGATGAAATAATTAATATTCTAGATTATTACATAACTGGCTCGCTACAAGACAAATGTTAATTTATGGGTTTATGCTTTCTAAACTATATATTTATTTGTTTTATATTTGTATATATATATGCGGGAATTTTATTTGTTTCATGTTCTGATTTATAGAGTTACTATTTAATATATTATTATATTAATCAATGGAGCATCATTTATTGGAATTTGGTTTATTGATTGATGTTCTTCTCACAGTCGTATTCCATATTGTTGCATTCAACAAAGGTTCTATTGATTTTCTAGGATGATTTAGAATATCGATTGATCGATTGTTTAATTTTTTCTTGATTATTCTCATTGTGACTCCTTAATGAATTGATAACTTCATAATTGAACCCACGAATTCTGTTCGCATCGATGAATCTGATATTAGCTTATCAGCTTGTTATCATGTTCAACTCCTTCAATATTAATGATTAAATTTTTGAAGTTAATTTCGGAATCATAAAATGAAAACTTGAGAAATTAGGAGAGGGAATTTTTATTCGACTAATAATTAAAAATGAATTGAGTTGTTATTGATTTTATCTTTTTTTTCAAGATCTTCTTATACGCATTCAATAGATATTGTTTTCTTTCGGTTCTCTTCCATTTCCATCTGAATTTATTATTAATTTATTTATATATTTGATTTTCTTATTCAAATCTAAACAATCCAAGTTTAATTTATTAATCGATCATCATTTGGTAAAAAAATAAAATCGATACATTGAAATCCTCAATTGAATTCAATAGAACCTTTATGGAGATGTTTTAAATTGTGTCAATTTTATTTTTCATTTGATCATACGTTTTTGCTTGCAGGGATATTATTTTTTTTGGCATTTATATAATTATTATAAAGATTCGCTAAATGTAGTAAAGCAATTTCGTGAATTTATTTGTATTTGAATTAATCAAGAAACGTTTTGTATATTTCAGGATTAAAAAATTACTGTTGATCAAAATTTCAAGTAAATACAATAAAAATATGGCCACAAAGTTATTTGTGTTACATGTAAGCCGCTACTGTTTTATAAAAATCGCATCGAAAACAAACTGAAATTACACATCAAATTCTATTTAAATATAATTATTTAAACAAATTATTTTGATTTTATACACAAATTTTTTATACCAAATTAAATTTTATATAAAATTCAAGCTATAAAATTTTTAATTCAATTTTAAAAAGCTCACATTATGTGTGTGTATTGGACCGATGCTAAGTTGTTCACTGTAAAATCAACTTTTAATACTGTATTTTATTGATGGATTTCAGGTCATTGATTGACTTGAGTAATAAAATTGTCGAGTTTAATAAATATTATTTGTGTTGAATATGTATGAGGTATGTAGGTCTGCTGGTCGAACCATTAATGATATTAACAAATAGTACCATAATAGACCGTCATTGGAGTATTTTCTACTCATCACTATTGGGTAGAACATCAAATCCACCATAACACGATGGCGTTTCATTCAACTTTATTATCATATAACTCTAACTAGAAGGTACCAGTGGTAATTGAATTTTGGTTAAATATTGATAAATATTGATGATGACAAATCAAACTCATTTTATTTTTGTATCTCTCTGATTAGATATGATAAAATTATTTTAACTTTTCTGCACATTAACGATTTAGTTTGATTCGGGATATCGTAAACATCTAAATATTATTTTCTTATCAGCTTGTAAAGATATGTTGGTTTTGTAAAAAATATTAAAATAAATTACTAGTAATAAATCAGGAATCTTATCTTCAATATATTTACACTCAGTTTAATATCACTTGATATTTAAAAATGTCTAGAAATCTCAATAACCATTATTAATCCAAGTTCCTGAACCACAATAACGTTTTCATTATAATAAATTATTATTATTTTAAAAATATTTTTCAAAGAACTATTTCGTCGAATTTATAATTTATATTTAATAAAATAATATTATTAAATAATATTATAAAATAAAACAAATAATTATTAAATTAATAATCTATAGTGTGATATAAAAGGTTGGTTATATTTTTAGTATATGATATTCAATTTAATATATGAAATCATTATTTTCAAGAGAAACTGTTGTACAAATCTGTAAGAATCGTTTGAGAATTGATATCAATGACATAGATATTTATTGTTCTTGTTTTTATTATTCAGATAGCTTGGATGAGTTCATCGAAAAAATAAAGAAAGATGTAATGATAAATTTATATGAGATTGGATTCAATAAAAATATTTCGTTCTCATTTCAGTATCTGTTGAAATGGATTCAACAAGTCGTGGAGAATAACTTGGAAGTGATGCTGACTGTATTATTGCCATATCCTATCGAATATGCCAAAGTTGGCTCATGCTGGTACGTTTCATACAATTCACTGGACTATTATTATTATTATTATTATTATTATTATTATTATTATTATTATTATTATTATTATTATTATTATTATTATTATTATAAATAAATTATAAATTATTATTAAAATTGTATTTTAAATGAATTTCAAAACTGGAATAAAATAGAATCAATTTGTCATGATTATTTATTGGAATTAATTGGGATATACCAAATAATTGAGGGATATAGAATAAATTATATTGATTTTCACGATCCCAGCAGTGTCAATAATGCAATTATTCTGTACCTGTGAATTCATTACTTTTCAACAAATTTTTAAATATAAATTTCAAAATAAAGTTTGATTTATGAAAACTCTAACAAATATATAACGATACAAGTTTGAAGAATATTTTCTCTATTTCCAGGGATTCTTTGTGCGATCGGACAGCACAAGTGAAGCAAGGCTTACACAAAATATCCAGTTTGATTCCTTATGATATTATTACATTTGAAGTTTGTTTTTCATTTATATTTAATATTTTTTGCAATTCAAAATATTTTTAGACATGGGATTACATAATTCCATTCTGGTTGGAAACTTTACGCACTGAGATTCCAGAAAGTGATTATCCAGAATTAGAAATATTAATGAAGTAATATTTTCTGTTTCTAATTATTTATATGCCCTTTATTCCAGGTAATTATTGATAAATTTGTTAAATTTTGTGGTATAAATCTTGGAGAATTTTGTCTTCAAATTTGATTTTTTTTACATTGATATTATTATAGGGGGTTGAGAGGGTTAATATTAGAATAATTGATCATCTCGGCATATAGTGCACTAATTGATAGATTTCATAATGGTTTCCGCTCATTAGTATCAGAAAAGTCCTCAAATCAATCATATTATTATTATTATTCAGTATCTGATTGATTCGAACACGTGATAATTTTGCTCGGGTTTATTAGTAACAGAAAAATCATCTCGGTCATTTTTAACATCCAAAATGAGTCATGAATCATTTCATAATCATTAACTTAACAAATAAATGGTTAAAATTATCAATAAATCCATAAATATTAACATTTTTTTGATATTTTTATCTTAATTCTTTGATTTGTTGAGATATTTTTTGTTAGGAAAATTTTTGATCCACATGCTGGTCCTTTTCCATTCCTTCCTGCTAAACTCTATCAATTCGCTACGCAGAGATTTACCAATACATCAGTAGCAGTTCAAGATCAAATACTTTGTTGGTTAGATGTAAGACAATGAAGAAATGATTAATGACAAAATTATCGAATATTTTCTGCAGATTTTAACCAAAATGAAAGTTCAAATTCCAATGAAAGAATTACTGACAATGTTTTCTGTTGGAATAAAGAGTATGCATGATCCGATCCCATTAGTAGATGTAATTTCCAATGAGACCAGTCGACCATCTCTCATTCATCAAGAAGAATCTTTATCAATATCTGGAAGTGACACTGGACCACCGAATGTTAATAGTTCTGGTCTACCTCAGCTAGATGATATGGATCTCGAAGGTGCAATGACCGGAGCTTTAAGTGGGACCATTTCTCTGAGCAATTCTGAATCATTCTCCATGCTTTCTTGTCTCTGTATGATGCTGAAAACAATTAGCGTTCAAGTAAGTTCTTTAAAATCAATAAAAATATTTCAATCAAAATGTTTCAAAATCAATAAAATATTTTTATCTTGATTTTATTGATGGTTTTGTCTTCTCATGGATTTCTGTTTTTCTCAAAATCATTAGCTAAACTTTTGTGATTGATTTTCGTATTTTTAAAAGCTGAAAATGAATGATCCTCATGGCCATGGAAATATGAGTCAACAAACACCAACGCTAACTCTGGGTTTGTTAACTGACATGTTGTTGTTGTGTTGGGGTACTGAAAGCTGCAAATGTAAGAATTTGAGTGATTCCAATAACCAACAGAATCAGAACGCTCGCCCTTCATCGGTTGGGGAGGCTGCTCCGCAAGATATCTGTTCTACTTGCCAGAATATTCTCATATGGCACCAATTAGCTGCTGAAATATTGAAACATATTGTTCCTATCAATCCAGTCAATTTACCAGACACCAATCTTACCATCGAATCGATTTCTTCAATTAATAAAAGTAAAAACAATTCAATTTTTTATGTATTCTTTTCAATGCTATTTGAGCACCTCTTGTTGAAATAAACACTTTGTACATATTTTAGAAGATGTTTGAGGTTTTATAAAACATTTTTATGAAGATGTTCAGGAATTTTTCTTACTTGTTCTGGCTACAACGTTATTTATTGATTTTATAATATTTTTGCCTTTTATTTATGTGTCTAAGTATTTTATTGTTAATTTTTTTTATTAAATCGACATATTTAAATGAAAATAATAATAATACACGTGAGATCTTTTTATTGTTAGGATTGAAGAACAGGTAAAATTTGGTAAGCTGTAGCGTGAAATATTGAAATCAATAAAATTTCCTGATTAATGTCAAAATATCATACTAGTTCAGATTACCTATCAACGGTTGAGTAAGCCGAAATATTGGTAAATCACCAATAAATTTTCTAGATCATTTTGTCTTGAAGCTTATAAATCAATACTACCACTGCTAATAATAATTGATTTATCTATTTGATCACATAAATTGTCTTTCGTGTTCATTATATCTATAATTTCACTGTGTGGTTTGAGTTTTTCCTTTGCAGCTTTCAAATATTAATAATAATTCTCATAAACTGATTTTTTCTTTTAGACAAGGCTCCAAATCCCAAGAATAATATTGGAGGTACGACGGATACGGTTAAAGATGAAAAGCCTTCTGAAACAAAAGAAGATCAATCCATCGAAACCAATGCTGACACTAACGAATTCGATATATCAGATTTATCCGTAGACTTAAAACTTCTTTATTTATTAGTTAAAGAGCTTCGACGACATCATACTGATCCAGAAATTATCCATAGTATATTGATGTCCATAACGTATTTGATACGGCACGCGGAATTACTGAAAACAGATCAAAATAGTCCGGACAAGAAATTGAATTACGTCAATCACCTTATGGAAAATATGCTAATTCCAGCGTTAGTTTCGCTTCTTTTATATTTATATATAATTACATAATATATATTTTTATTTATTATCAATATGAACACACGAACATTGTATCTTTGATTGAATTCACCGTATCAGATTCTCTGATCGATTAAATATATGATCTTTTCGTTCTTTAACTTTTGACGGATAATAAAGTCTCGAGAGTTAAATTAAAATTACATAGCTACTCCACCTTAATAATTTATCACTTGCTTTTTTTGCGTTTTTGAGTGTTTGCGTATTTAGTGGTTTCGAGAGCTTTCTACTCATTAGTGTTGGAAAGTTAGCACATCAGTCACAGTAAAAGCTCCATTCAATTCTATAAAAATTTATTATTTCGAAAAACACACGTTATGTAGAATATTTAAACAAATCATATATCTAAGATTTATTTAACTCTCACAATTTCGTTATTAACAATAAATGTAGATGTATCTATGAATGTTTTATCGTGTCGATTTTATATATCTATACAGGCTTTGGGATTTGATGAGTTCCGAATTTTCTTATTTGGCTGAATTTTCGGTTCCATTGTTATTGTATTGCTTCACGGTTAGCAGTGGAGCCGATGAATTCTGGAATATCCTGGAAAGAGAGTTCACTAGTACAGACTGGCGTATAAGATTCGATGCTGTTGAAAAAGTATTTGATAGCTTTTCTAAAATTGGATGAAAGCTACATTTTTGGATTTAGTTAACAATTTTGGCTCGACAAGTGGAAGATACAATGTTCGGCGAAAATCAAGCTGTTATGACATCATTGGCTCACGCATTTTCCAATTTGATTGGATCGTTAGATGATTTGAATTCTGCCGTGGCTACTAGAACGATTTTCTATTTGGAATCTGTGAAAGATAAATCATTAAGTGTGAGTTGTATTCACTTTACAAAATTATAAAACTAATCGGAAAAAATCGATAATAATGATTCGATGATAATATAAAAAGAAGATGATCTAGAAAATGGTTTCTGAGGGCCTGAATGGCGGATAAATACACAAAGAAAAACATAATTTTTTTCACCTTACTTTCTTAAAAATAACAAAAAAATAATAAGATAAATTATAATAATACAATACAAAATATTTATGGGTAAATCAATAAGATATCAATAATTAGTGGACAAATGTGATCTGGTTCACATAATGTTCTGAACTATCGATTAGTTTAAATACTTAAGCAATTCGGTAGTCATGGTCATTTTGTAAGAACTATAATCAGTATTGTATTATCTGGGAACTAGTGCAGTTGTAATAGTGTATTTAGAGTATTTGCTCTATTATTTCTAGTGTCTGTAGCATAACTAGTGTAGTTTCGATTGTAATGTAGAGATGTAACTAACCATTTCTGTTACTGGGATTTGTTTATACACCCATAAAAAGATTCTGAGCTAGTACTTTCAACAGATGTATTTTACTTTATTCCAGATGTGACCTTTTGAATAATTGAGATAAGTTCGATAAACCATTAGAATCCGTTAAGTTTAAACAATACCAAACTATATATATATTTCCTTCAAAATTGTATTTTCTCAACTTTACACTTATCTTTAAAATTATTTGATGGATTATTATATAATCAATTGTAATTAATAGTGTATCGTAAAATGTCTGGAATTCCAGTTTGATTCTGTGATTGCCGATAGAACACTCATATTACTTCGAATATATCAATTGAGTTGGGCTCTACCTGGAAGAAGTGTTTTCTCGTGGGATTTTTTTATTAATAGGTTTGGTATATTTTCAATAGAAGCCCAAATCGGTAATAATCTCGACACAGATATTAATAATGGTATGATAATTAGAGAAATGAAATCTTTTAATTTAATATTGATTTACATTGCAGTAACTGATCTCAACAATCAAAAAGGATTAACGGATTTGTTTCGGATGCAGTTTGAAAGAGCTCGTTTAGCTGTGGCTCGAACTGATAGTATTCGATCGATTAGTCTGAGTACTTCTCCTAATCCTCTATATCGAAGAGCTTGTTCGGTGCCCATGCACCAGAGTTCCTCTGTGAATCTGTCAAATTTACATGCTGCTGTTCAACCACTTCATTTAAACATCGCTCCAAGAGGTGGTTTTAAACTTAATCAAAGCCACGACTCGAAAATTCACGAAGGTTTTCTTTCTAATTTATTTATCATCTGACATTAATCAAAATTTTAAAAATTAATATTTAAATAAATCATTTGATAATTAAATTAATGTTTTATTAGATTTGAAAATTCTCTCTTTAGATTCTGGTGACAAATTTTACACACGTCAATCGTCTGCACCGCAATTTAGTCTTGGACGACGAAAATCGAAACCTCTTTTACCTGGACTAGGTAAACCTTATGGGCATCTCATAAAATCATAAAATAAAAATTGTCGATTAAAAATGATAAAAATAAATAAAATTCAATTTAATCAATGTGTTTGTTTAGATGTAATTGGTGCTATTGGTGAGTATTTTCTTGTACCATTCCATTGCAATACCAAACGTATAATAGATTTTATTATTCAACACGTTGTTTAGCACAGTTATATGTCACTTTCTCCATAGCTTTTACTATTATATATATAATATCATATCTCAATGTAGATTCTTGATATTTGTGGTATTTTATTACTGGTTTTTCAGGATAAAAATAATGGTTTTAATAATGAGTAAGGGTAAGCTTATGTATATATTCGATAAGAGTTGGGTTCAATCGATAGACAATCAATTCACCAACAAATGATTGGGTTAAATTTGATATAATCCCGTTGAGTGAGTAAAATATTGTCATAAAATGTGGTTGGGAATGAACTTTGAAAGAAATTAAACAGCATTGTCGTTGACAATAAAATAGAAATATTAGAAGAAAAAAATATTGTGTGAAATAAGGTTATATTGTTTAAATCGATTATTAAATATTATTGGTGTATTATTTTTTATTATGGGATAAAAACAACCGAAATCAAGTTAATGTCTGTTCAGTAGATTTAAAATATATTATTAAAGAAAAGCACATTATTATCGGGAATTGAATTGTAATTCTCTGAGATCTCATGTAGGTTAACATCGATCCAATTAACTCATTCATTCTGATTGGCACACACACATATATTCAGCATTTCCTTATCCGGAAACGTTTTATATTCATGAATTGTTTAAACTCTAATCTCTACTTCTTTGCAAGAAAAATGTAATTTCTTGAATTATGGTGACCATAAGATTATAAAAGCACTCTATTTGCCATTATCCGACTCTCACAACCAAATCATATCTCGTATTAAAGACAACCGTATTATCCCGTCTGCTACTCAAATTGACTTATTTGATTTTGGAATTTCATTCATGCTTAATGTTCTTTCACGTGTTATTATTGGGTAGTTTATTTCGAAAGTTGTCTAAGTTATTAGTTATTTTAACATTTACCTTTCCTAGCTATCGTTTATCATTCTGCTAGTCTGTTAATTTCCGTTTTTTTATTATATATATAATACAATAAATCAGACTTTGTCTGGTGTACATTTACTTTTGTACCTCAATTCTTTCTGTGTCAGCATGATTTTACACATTTTTAGAAATTCCATATATTAGGTTGGTGCAAAAATAATGGCCTTTTTTAAATTGGCTTTTCATTTTTAAATATTAAATTGAAGATCTTA
>JBBMOY010845534.1:0-11189 GCA_037951405.1 Platydemus manokwari
CTTTTCAAGAGCTTTTAAATGGTACCAAATGTTGCGTAGCTATGTTATGTTTAAATGATTTGGTAAAACAAAAACTTCAAACAACTAAAAAACATGAATAACTTTTGACTCAGCCTAATAGTTATCAAAATACAATCAAGCAACTGTACACTTGTTCTACCACCACAGAATCTGCTTCTAGACTTGACTATTATTATTCCACAAAGCGTGCAATATCTACTCCTATCGTACATCTTATAAAAATAACACTGTTCAAAACTACTATATTTGGTAGAACTTCAAGGTTATATTGTAGTCCTTCAACATTTTAACGTTCTTCAAATATCTCCAGGACATTCTGACACTCACACACTTTAATAATTGTAAACCTATTTTTGGGCTGCCCTATATATTCAGTCAATTATTTATATTAAATTTGTAATCTTTACATTCCATTGATTATTTATGGTAAATGTGTATTTTTATAAATTAAATTGAATTAAAAACGTACAATATCTACTCCTATCGTACATCTTATAAAAATAACATTGTTCAAAACTACTATATTTGGTAGAACTTCAAGGTTATACTGTCGTCCAAAATCTTATAAAACAACCAGAAACTTCTTGTTGAAATTTCAAAATAAGTTGATTTTCTCCTCATTATGCACCATTTCTAATGACTTCAACACTTGGGTGTCTCATTTACAATATTATTTTAATTTTACTAGACACAGTTGTTATGTTTATTTATAATTTATTTACTCAAAATTTTCTTGTTTAATTAATCAATTATTTGTTAATTATTTATTAATTATATACAGGGTGGCCCAAAAGTAGGTTTACAGTTATCACGTAGACTATTTATTTGAAAGTTAGACACTAGAACAGCGGGAAATTCATTATACCTGTTAACCTTAACAATTTGATCTCTCAGAAGCTCAAAATATCCTCCTTCAACATTGTAATGTTCTTCAAATATCTCCAGGACATTCTGACACTCACACACTTTAATAATTGTAAACCTATTTTTGGGCCGCCCTGTATATTCAGTCAATTATTTATATTGAATTTGTAATCTTTACATTCCATTGATTATTTATGGTAAATGTGTATTTTTATAAATTAAATTGATTTCTTGTGATACATTGGGTTAAAACTTATTCATTATTAGGATTGTTGGTTGAAATTCATTGATAATTGGAATTGATTAGTTGCTTTTATCATTATTATACTTTACTTACTTAGTTGGGTATCATTTTTTATCAAAAAAAAATATTTTATCCGAATTATTTCAAGACTTACTTGGATTAGCAGTGTGTAAAATTAGGCTCTTCATTAGATTCACAAGCTTCACAACATTAAATTTCAAACCTGTACGCAATATTTTGTTTCGCTTTGAGATTATTCATGATTTTAGTAATATTTTATTAATTATTTTTTTTGGAAAATCAAAACCAAATAAAAATTGAAAATAATTTTTGGATTAATACTTTTACATTTAATTTTTATTCATTATATAGGGAATTAAGTTTTATAAATTTTTTAGAAAAATAAACTTTAATTAATATGTACAGTAACTACTTTCAATTTTAAGTAGCTAAATAAAGTTAAAACATTAAAATCTTTAATATAAATGCTATTTTATATTTAATCATTTGAAGTATTTTCTTAAATTTATTTCATAATTTTATTAAATTGAAATTGTTAAAATTGATTTCTGATTACAAAATTAGCCAGAATTAGATGACAAGTTACAAAAAGTTAAAATTCACAAACGATTTTTAACTCATTAAATTTGATGGCTTTCATAATTTTATTTATTTAAACAGTTGAGTGACATCTAAAATTAGTCGCAACATTAACGATAATTATGAAATTCCACTACATAGTTAGTCATCGTTATGTAAAATATTCAATATTAATGGTCAACACCAATCACAATTTCTTATAATTTTATTCTGTACATGTTTGAATTTATAAGTAGCACGTGTTTGAAGTTATAAGTAGTATTTTAAAGCAGTAATTAATAAATTATAAAAATGCTGTAAGTATTCTCAATGGCAAAGATCTAGAAATATTTTCAAGCTAATTAATAGAAAAATATTGATTTATTTTAACATATACCACAGATCGTTGAAGAAGTTAAATATTGAAGTTAAATATAAGCAAAGTATCCCACAGTAAAAATTTCAAACTCCCACTTGATATAGACTTTCACTTGAAAAATTTTATTTCCAAGAAGTCCGATATTTTCATTCTTACAAAGACGAATTAGTTTCTCAACAACTCGATGACATACCAATCTACACAGCCACTTAAACCTTATGGAGTTCAATTCAAATTCTGTTTTCAATTCCATCCAAAGTTTGCAAATGACTGTGAACCACCACTTTTTTTGAATGTCCGCAAATAAATAAATAAATGAAATATTTCCTCAATGACCAATGTGATAAATGGTCTATTCTGCATGAGGACACTCTGGCAACCTGTGAGCATAGGGAAATATTTTTCACTATTGATATTTATCTTGAAATAAATAGGACTCTATAACTCCCTGTCACAAAAATGCATGACAAAACAGTGACACGTGTTGATTCATGAATATTTTGGTTTTTTCATCCCAAAACCACAGCGATGATGTCTATCCATTTGTTCAAATAATTTTCTTCGTCAGTTGAAGATTTTGTTGTAGTAAAGAGATGAAGCTTGGTCGTCCAAATGGGTCATCATTAGTAAGCTATTTTAAAAAGTGATTGCTTTTTAGAGAGAATCTTGTTTTTATTTGTTTATGAACTTGTTTTTTGTTTGTGCTTCACGTTATTGTCTTCGCAATTAGTGTTGATTTTTGATCTGGGTAGAATTTAATGTCGGGACTATTTTTAGTTTTGAATATTTTTTGAATTGCAGTCTTGCTTATCTATTTGTGCTGACCTCTATCGACGGTGGTTTTCATTTCTTTTATATGATATTATGTCAGAAGAGTTAAATTTAATTCGCCTTTTGTATTTTTTAAAATATTATGATTACTTTGATTGCTTCTCATTGTTTATTTCGTTTTATTTTCAGTTGGGTAGTTTAATAATTTCTAGGTTGTAGTTTGAGTCATATTTATATAATGACAACCTTCTTGGTGAATCGTTTGTGGGGTTGATTTTTGTTGCTTTCTTTGTGTAAGTTAATTGGTCAAGATCATTTAAGTTTTTTAAAATTTTCTAGTCACCGGGGCTAAAAGTAAGATCAATAAGAAATGTTAAACAATGAAGGAATTATCTTATATTTTATCTGAATTATAAAATAATGAATATCAAATTAACACGTTGATGAATAACAATCTATTGGTACTAAACTAAACCAAAGAGTCCGCTTAGATTTAACTACTCGTCAGAATATACCAATAAATCCATATTAAGGGATTTTATTAACTTTGTAGAGTTCGCAACAGATGACTCTCTGTATGCTTCATCAAATTGATGATGAGCGTAGAAATTAATGATTCAGAGCTAACCATTATGCTTTAAAACTGCTGTAAGAAAAGCACAGTTAGAATTATTACATTTCATTGCATTAATTTCGACTTACTGGGCATGTTGGTTTTTAAATATATTATCAATTACTTTTGAGATATAAATTTTCTCGAATCTAATAATAGAAATGTGAATTATTGACTGTCGCAGAGTGGTTTTTTAATGAAACATTAATTTTCTCCATGATTGCCCCGAAATTAAAATCATAAAAATGCAACTAAATTAATCATTAATTAAAATATTGATTGAAATTATAAAAAAAATAAATTTGATTTATATGTAAAATTTATGTAAGATTTTTTCAATTTAATTATGCGTTACGTATGATATATGCCATTGTGAATAAAATTCAGATTCAACAAAAATTTATTAACAATTCCATTGATTAATGCAAAATGAAATTCTAAATTCAAATGACTTTTCTTTATTTAAAAATAGTGGTTCAAGTGAAAATGAGTTAAATTAATGCGCCATGGTAAAAGTTTCATCAATTAACAATTTGGAGCAAAAGTAAGAATATCATTTGTTAATTTTAAAATTGAATAAAACTGAAATTGTGGTTATTTATATTTGTAAGTTTATTGTGTAAATTTATGGATTTACAAGAGTGGCCAAAAGTAGGTTTAGAGTTATCACGTAGACTATTTTTTTTGAAAATTTGACTCCCTAACAGCTGGAAATTAGTTATACAAGTTAAAAATAAACAATTTAATCTCTCAGATGCTCAAAATATCCTTTTTTAACACTTACTTATATTGGTATTACTAAGCAAATAACTTCAACTAGATAAAAAGTAGTTTAATAAGTGTAAACCTACTTTTGGGTCACCCTGTACAGGAGTAGAATTATATTTGGTGTGCAATTTTCAATCTCTAAGTTTGAAATAATATTTCATCATTAGTCAAAATATTCTGTTTTATATCTCTGCATAATTTAAATCAGATCACCACAATTCATGCCGTGTTCAATATTATTGGACTAATTAATTTATAATTATTTTCTTTTTTGTAAATTTATCTTTGATGTTGAAACTTAACACCTTATCTATAACAGTATATCCACATGGTCTATTTAAAGTCACAATAAAATATAAGCTATGTGAATATATAAGACTAACGAATTTCCAGTAAATACTTTACTATTTAAATTTTCATCGAGTTGGAAATCAAATAAAATGACTTTTTAAAATGAATTAAATAGGGTTAATGCTACTATGTAATCAATCCTTTAGAAATTAATTATGTTGGCTTTCATTTTATTCTTTATACCAGTGGTTTTCAATCTTTTTGCTGGAGTGGAACCCCACGGAAACATTCCTCTAGCTCGATGAATCCCTGTGCAATAATGTACCGAGTTTAATTATGTTAAATTTAATATATTTAAACGATAACTAATAATAAAATAATACAAATAATAATGAATAATAAAATAGATTTTCGAAATTGAAGTTAACATGTTGTTTATTTGTTCGTTGTTCTAATTTAAAAATTTAGAAATTGCGAAAACCGTGGAGTGTACCGGCGGAACCCTGAGGCTCCGCGGAGCACTGGTTGAAAACCACTACATCATACGTTTGATATTTATTAAACGAGTTGGATATATGATGAATATTAATGTTGATGTTTACTTTTTCAAAAAATATTAAATTATTTCGTTTAAAATATATATGTATTCTTGAATTCGATTAATATCAGCGTCCTTATTGTCTGATATTATTAACAGAAAAATAGAATATCAATTAAATACAAATAATTCGATATTTTAGATTGTCATCTCACAAATTTATCGCCATTTATAATCAGTCAAATCAAAATTAACATTTTATCTTTAACTGTTTCTAGTAAATTTTAAAATATCATTTTTTCGTAAATTCATTCAACTAAATTGACAACGTTTATTAAAGTTTTTAAAAATCAGAAATTCTTGGTTGTGGTTATAAAAAATCGTGTATTTGATGTTGTGGTGATATTTATCCAGTGAAAAATCTAAACAGGTTTCACCGGTTTTATATTTATTTCTAATTCTAGTGATGACAAATCACATTGATGTATCTCTTCAACGATGTCTGATCTTCAGCTACATTTTCGAATAAATTAATCTTTCAGTAATGAATTCGAATTTTTTTAAACTCAACAGATAAAAAACATCGATTGATTTATCAGCTGTTAAGATAAGAGCAGGCATTGGACGAGGTGGGGGTAAATTTGAAAACAGTCATCGACAACAATAAAATAATATCTGTAAATTCTTTCCAAATGAAATGTATTTTAATAAACACTGACTTTACAATAATGTAAAGGATTTATACATATATTTATATAATTATATTGTAAATACACGTAATCTTTCATATTGACACAGCATTTATTTCGTATCTTTTGTCCAATATGTCATATTCAGTATATTTATCAAATGTCATTGAATAATTAAGGAAAAAAGGTGTAATGAAGTTGTTGCTACTCACTATGGGTGTCGTAATTATGCTGTTGATTATAATTGTCATATTCATATCTATCTTGTATGCTTTGGACATTCGACGAAAAGGTACTTGTTTAAACCGCTGTTACTCATATAAGAATCACTCATCATTTAGTTGAACAATGTTTGATGCCTAAAAATGATTTGAGCTCACAAAATCTGTATTTGCATTCAGCCATATCGTCGGACGCCATACCGTGTGCATCTATAGCAAAGTAATAATAATATTATCAGAAAGCTATATTTTAATGTGATTTCTTTAGTAATATTATGTCAGTAAAAGGTGGAAATGCCATTGACGGAGCAATTGCAGGTATTTTCTGTTCATGTACCGTCAATTTACACAGCTGTGGTATTGGAGGGGGATCATTCGTGTTGATTTATAATAAGTATGTTTGACTTTATAATTTTTGACTGGGATAAATTTGTAAAAAAATGTATTTTTCATTTTTCTAATTTTAAAATTCGTTAAATTTATCTCCATTTTAAAAGTTAATATTGTTTAAGAACGGAAAGAAAATCATACGCGATAGATATTCGAGAAGTAGCACCAGCACTAGCCACAGAATTAATGTATGTAAATGATTCAACCGCTTCCAAAATTGGTAATAATTTATACATAACGTTAATATTATAATAAAATAATAATAAAATACAAGGACTTTCTGTTTGAAACACAAGAAAAACCTAAAAACTTAACCTTAAAACTCAAATATAATTTCTGAAACTGGGACGATTATTTTAAGCCCAGAGTAACCCTTAAAATTAATTAATTATATGTATAATTATACTCATGAAGTTAATAATACTGTTGTTTAAGGACAATCGTGTTTAGATATCCACGGTTATGCAGTGCAGAAATCGATATATAATAATTGGTCAGATTGAGAAATTTCCCACAATAAATCATATAAAAAATCATAAACTAGAGAATTTGTAAGATTGTGAAAGTAGAATATTATAGCGATTAAGTTGTTTTATATTATTTAAGTAAAAGTAATCGCAACTGTTATGGAGGTTAGTTGTACAGCCGGAAAAAGTTTTTGAGCTGGTGTGTCATCTGAAGTGACCGAAATTAGTCCTCATTTAAAAAGTTATTATTTTCTGTGGTTGATAGATGAAATTTTAAATAAAGGCACTTTGAAATAATTTACACTTTCACTGTAGAAATATTATTTGAAAATTTTTATTGTGCAGCTACATTGCACGATTAATGATATATGATTAACAACACGAGAATGGGGAATTTTCGAAAATAATATGTGCATCTATGTTACGTTCGGACCTTATTGAATTATTTGTTTTAATAAGCTTAATTTTACTTGATATCACTACTGGCTTAATCAGTCCCTATGAGTTCTTGATTAAGGCCACAGGCGTAATTTACTTTATATTGTTGTTCTTTCACCTCGCACAGCCTATTTAAACTATTAACTATTCTTACTTCCGGCTCTAGTGATGATGGAGATCGTTTTTGACAAAGGTCCGTGTCCAATCTCATTAACGATTTTCACTCTGATATGATATAATTCTGATGGTGTTAGATGAGTGAGCAGAAATGAAGATTCTTTGGTGGAAAATTGTCTCCAGTGTTGCGGTAAAAAGAACTCATTATTCGAATAAATTACTTGATAACTCTAAATCGAAAAAAATTATTTAATTTCCTAATATGAGAGTTGATAATGCAAGATAGCAGGTTCTATTTTGTTGATTTTTCCAGTGAAATTTTGATGAAACAATACAGATTTTTTTTATTCCACATTGAAGTCTAATTTTAATTCCTGCCTTAAATTTCCCGTATTTTCTTTCCGGTGGTTTCCAAGCCACTAAAATGGCGGTATTTGAAATGGAAGTCGCAGTCACCGATAGCGGTACGGATTCGGGAACTTTGGAGAAAGTAAAATTGTAAAAAAAAAATCCACATCATGATTTTCAGTACCTGTTGGTGAGGTTCTAAAAGTCAAAGAACCCGTTGGTGACGAAGCTCCGAGATCATTTTCCGACTCCATCCATAAATCGTAAGTCGTATAGGGAAATAAATTATTGATAAGGTATTTGTATTCGGTCTTCCGTTCGGTTACTGTGATATAAATTGTTTTCGCAACCGTTTTCTTTTCATTGAATTCATCTTGAGCCCCACGATAATGAAGAATAAAATTTTCAGATTCACCTTCTTCTGTGATTCCAGATAACCATGACAACTCTACGAAATCTGTTCCGAATTTGACAATCTTCACTGATTTAGGAGTTACAGGATAATCTATATTAATTATTATTAATTATCATTAGCTTATTAAAACAAAACGGTTTATTATATCACACTAAAACACTGGAACATTCCTAAACTGGAACTTTCTTAAATTGGACGTCCTAAAAGTGGAACAACGCCCTTAAACTATAATTTTAGAAGAACGGATAATTGTGTTTTGTTTAAATATTATTGACCACCGCTTGATGCAAATGATGTTGAAGCATTGATAAATTATGGTAAAAGAATTGAAACAAAAACTATTGATCAAGGAAGTAATGATTCCTGTAATAAAGCAAAGGATTCTTGTTCAAATGTTAAAAATGAAAATTGTGAACTGATATCTTTGGGGGATGCAGATAAATCAATGGAGACTGTGCTCAAATTCGAAAACAATAATCCTTGTTTTCCGGAAGACTGTCCTTATGTAAGAATATGCGTTGCAAAGAGAAATAACTAAAGAGAAATTTTAAAGCCATCAAAATTCCGACCTTTGTAATCATGTTAAAGGCACTCTAGAGGCAGCCGAGTATCCAACAAATGAGTTAGTCATTGATGAACCGGAAGGGAAAGAAGCTAGCACAACAGATGAATAACGACTTTATTTAATTATAACATCAACCACCTGTAAAATTAAATCTTAATAAATTTTGGTTTCACCTTTTATTTAGTTTAGAGAATACGTTTCTTTATTTAAGTATATGAGATGCATTTATTATCTAATTGCCAGTGAGTTTCTGTTATTATGTACATACGGTTAACAAAATACTCTTGTTTCATTTTGCAAATCTTTTATTATTTTTTTAACTAAAACTAACTTATTCCTAAAACTGGAACAACACTCCCAAAACCGGAACATTGAACGTGTTCTAGTTTTGGGAATGCAGTGTCTTAAACTAGTTTTCATCTTATAAAAAAAATAAATTAAAGTACAAATATTAACGAAACAAAAGTATCGATAAACTTCGTGTTTTAGTTAGCACTTTGTCTTATTACCATGGGATCCAAAAGCAAGAATCTCCAAAGTTTTTGGTTTATAAAATCATTGGAAAACAATTTGATGGGTGGTGTTTGAGATGTGAGATTGATTATACGTGTCCAACATAATGTGAATGGAAAAATATTTTAAGGAAAGATAAAATCTGTCAAAAAAAATTTCAAATAATCGATAAAAAACAACAAATAAATCAATTAACCAATACCATGATTTGGAATTTGTGATTAAATACACTCAGCCATTACGAACATTGGATTTAAACTTAAATAATTAATCGTTGTGTTGATCAGATATTTTTTGAGGGGGGGCATTGGTATTCCTTTTTAAAAGAAGTTTACTATTTCATTCCACTCGTTTATATCTTAGATATTGATTTTAATTTATTGTCTTTCATTGGTGTCTTCAATGCACCAGCCACTTTACTTAACGCCTTGACAACTTAAAATCTGGTAGGTGATATCTGTTATGATAGCATTTTGGTTCAGTACATTATATCAGTACATTCTTTTTAATAATAAAAATCAATAAATATATCAAATAGAACCGTTCTATGTCTCTTCCATTATCACGATTTCTCAGATAATGTCCATCAGAAAAGAAATTCCAATGAAATACTATTAATAGTGTATGAGATCAAATATATGTGGCTGGATTGTGGTGGGCATAATGCTACACTGCTTACAAATATCCACACTAACTGCAATGCAATGATATGATGTCGGTAGCAGAAGTGAAGAAAATGTAAAAGAAGAAGAATTAGAACATCCTTCAAAAGGCTATAGACACAAACACTATAGACATAGATATTATAGCCCATCATAGAACTTCAAATCAATACCCCCTTATCGGATTATTATTCTAAACTAGTTATATACACATAAAATCAAGAACACAGAATTTCACCAATGATAGAAGATATTAAATTAAGGCTAACGATCAGATAATTGAGCAAGTTTTATTTGCTTGTGATGAGTTTTATGGACCTGAATTTCGGTGTATTGGATTAGTTACAGTTACGTCTATTAAATAACCTGAAGTTATTTAAATTAGAATTTTATTAGGGTTTTATCATATAATTACATTGTCTCTTGATTCGGGTATATACTAGCCTGTCTCTACTTGAATGGGATCTCGTATCCTGCATTCTGAATATTACGACAACCTACACATAGCCCAGGGAACTTTACTTCACAAACGTTTCAACCAACCAATTATCTTGTACATATCTGATGATCGGTTTAAAGCTACCAAACAATACTGAAATCAACCAAAGCGGACAAGACTCCAACAATACTACTTACTGAAGATATGACCAGAACATTAAAGCAAGCGAACATCAATCAACCAACGCCTAGATACAACCATGCCTGTTGCTGACACTACCAAGCTACAAAAAAAGCAAAAAAATCAATCGACCATCTGTCACATATCATATTCCTTAGCACTAAACTATTCCAACTGGACTCTTAGAATTAAAAATAAAAAAAATAGTGGGGAAACAAAGTTTTGATGCTCCCGAAACTCAGAGCTGGTAACACTGCAAGTTCAAATAAAGGAAGATACCACTTTAGAAGACATATAAAACTTTATTAAAGTCGAGAAGACCGCCTCGAGAAGTCCAACTTTGTGCTAAATAAATATTAGTCTTTTTATTACCTTACACCTTAAAATCAGATCGTTAACGTTTGTGTTCCAAATCACATTCAAAAGAACAAGGCCAATTGAAAATTCAAACGAGATCAGCATTCGAAAGATTAAACAGCAACCGCAAAAGACATGTAATTAGAATAATCACACAATGCAGAGACAACAGAAAAATTCCCCGATCATGAAAGGTTGGTGGTTACCAAAAATGGACTTTTTATAAAGTTCCTGCATATGTTTTATATTGGGTCTATAACTTAAAAACCGGAATTTTTTTAGAACAATTGAGTGTTTATTAAAGAAAATCTTGTACAATT
>JBBMOY010846645.1:0-11188 GCA_037951405.1 Platydemus manokwari
GTGTATACAGTGAATATTTTATTATTCTCGGAAAGTTTATCCTAAATGAAGATTTAAGATATTGGAGAATATCAGTTGTTAATTTTTGATATTTTACTATTTCAAATGAACCATTTAATAATCTTATTTTCATTTTTTCTATTTGTCCTTACAAAACATTATAAATATAATTTTGTTAGTTCATTTGAAGTGTATTACATTAGTATGCAAAAATTTTTGATTTACATATTTTGATTACTTTATTAATTTAAGATTAGAAAGTAGTACCAAAGACAATAATTTTGTTTACTATGACAAAGTTCCGGAACCTGATATGCTTCCACCAATTAAAGGTTTAATTGGATTATTTGAATTATTATAACTGGATTATTTCAAGGTGCTTTGCTTCTCAAAGGAATAGCATTTGATGTCAACGATCCTGAAATAAGCGGTAAAGATATTTTTCGTAATTTAATTCCAATGGAGACACATATTTCATCATCTGTTTATAGGTTTATTTAATTTTAATCATTTCAGTTTTATTTAATCAATTACTTTAAGTGAGGAAAAGGCTAAAATTCTGCGTAATATACAAGCAGATGTCGAAGAAAAAAATGAAGAATTACAGTGAGAATAAAATGATTTGGAATTATTATATGATTGTTGAATGTTTTGATAAGATCGGATTTAATGATATTCATGAATATAATGATATAATGATTATATATTATAATGCTTGATATTTAGGATTAAAATGTTTAATATCTTTAAACGATTTTGTGCAAACTAAATGATATTTCCATACTAATTTTATAAGGCAAGAATAGAATAAAAAGGTTTTGAAATAAAGGAAACGTGAAGAAACCAAATCAATCCAATTTAAAGTTAACTGATATCCGAACTGATATTCATGTTTTCCAATCATCTTGGTACCCCCCTCTGGTTGGTTTAGAATTACAATAATCTTTTGTTGCGTTTCAAAAGATATCGTTAAGCATGTGTACACGCGAATCACAGAATTTCATCTAGAGATTATAGACAGATAATAGTTATTATATCTAGAAGATATTTTATAATTTGTATCAAATAATTATAAAATGATAACATAATGAAAACATTATACAATTACGAACATTGCTAAATCTCAAGCTGTTTATACTGCAATAAGCTGCACTAAATTTATATTTTTTTATCTTGATTAGCTTAACGTATCGTTTTAGCAGTATTTGTATGTCATTCTTAATAAATGATACATTATAAGGCTTTTAATCTTTGCTAATGATTCGATTTCTATAGTGGAATCTCAGCAAAAAAATTCATAAATTTATGATAAATATCAAGTATTTGTTCAAGAAATATTCTCAAAAGAACAACTTTCTCTCACAACATGGTTTTAAGAATTTCCTAATAAATCATTTAATTTAGAAAATTTTTAAATGATATCCAATGGGATAAAGACAGTTTGTCTCTTGTTGATTCTAAAGCTCCACAAGAACTGTTCAATTGCGCTGCATTTATTTCCGCAAATCCCGATATTTTAACAACGATAAAAAATACAATGAAAGGTAAAATCATAACAAATTGATGTGAATTTTCATGTGATGTTATATGATTCAATAGATATTTCATCAATAAGCATTGAAGTTGAAGATTCACTTCAATATTTATCGGATAAAATGCGAAATTCCAAAGTTGTTAATTTGAATCATTTGTTCCTGGTTGTAACGATATCATTTTAGATTGATAAAAATCTACAATCATGGAAATCTTTAGAACAAGAATATACTGAATTTATTAACAATTTCGAAGATGCTAAAGAATCAAATAGCCAGTTACGAGATGCATTCTCACGTACTCTGAGTGATTTCAATCAAATAAATCAACCAATGGAAAAAGTAATTGATGGCCTACCCTCGATCAAGAAGTTTTCAGGTGATGAAATAGTGGAATTTATAATAATTGACCATTTGTTTTAATAAATAGAAAATGAAGATATCAAAAAGTTGATTGGTGAAAGTAAAAGATTGTTAGATAAAGTGGAAGAAATGAAAACACAACGTACCGATTTACTCCAACAGATCAAAACACAATTAATGAATGATGATTTGACACCACTTTTATTAAGCAGTAAAAATGAAAGTGATATTAATAAAATTATTGATGATGGTTTAAAAAAACATAATGAATTAATCGATTATTTACGTCAAAACATGAGTGCTCAAGCTAATATAATGGATGCCATTGTTGATCACAATGTTAAAATAGCTGATATCAAATCACAAATCGTGGAAATTAAAAATGAGTTAGTGGTTTCAATTTTTATGTATTGATAATAATAATATTAATAAAACAATGATAATAATAATTATAATAACAATAATAATAATATTGATAATAATAATTTTAATAATAATAATAAAAATATCAATAATAATGATGATAATAATATTAATAGTAATTATAATATTAATAATAACAATAATTATATTAATAATAATATTAATATAAATGATACTAATAATAATGATAAAATAATAACAGTACTAATCATTATATTATTAATAATAATATTAATTAATAGAAATGATATTATTAATAATAATAATTAAGATTATTATTAAATTTATAAAGTAGTTGTTTCACCGAATTATGCAATTTTCAATAATGGATCAATAAATGAAATAGGAAAACATTGGTAATAAAAACAATTATTTATTCAGTTTCGATTTTTGTCTTGAAGCGGCTTGTATTACAACAAATTTTATTTGAAAATTATTTTTCGAATTTGATTATGGAGTTATTATTAATATGTCACGGCACATTTTTAATTTGGTATGGAATGTTGTTGTTGTTTTTTTAACTATTAGACAGACATTGGCAATAATAATAATCACATTTTTTATTCTTAGTTAAAAATAGAGAAACATGTTTCAATAATAATTGGTGTATGTGTTTGAAATCAATTGAGAAATATAATTCTATGAATAATTTAATCATTTCAATAATTTTTAATCCATTTGTTTGTGTCATATATTATTTATTTGCGATGTATATCCAATTTATAATTTCAATGATATTCTTTGAATTTTATTCGAAAATTGTGATATATGAATGAAAGTAATCGATATTTCATATTATAATATTTATTGTATTGAAAACTTTTAGTAAATCAAGTGATTTTTGAAAAATATGAAGCCCATCTAGCTTTCTAATAATCAATGAACAACATCTAATAATCTTAAATAAAGCCTTTTAAAGACAATAAATTATTATTTCCATTAAAATCAAATCATTATTTAGGAGAGAAAAAATAATTGCTTGTATTGTACGGTCTTTTAATCTTTACAAAAGCATAATTAAAAAAGGTGAAGAAGGAATCGATTTTTATCGAAAACTTAGTGCTCGATTATTAAAATTTCAAACATTAGTGGATCAGCTTATTCCTCAGAAAACTACTTCATCAGAATCTGAAGCAAAGCCATCATTGCCTTTAACTCCTATTCAAAAAGAATTAGTTGACAATAAAAATCAACCAAATGATATGTTTATGAAACTAAAATCTGAATCTGAATCAATTCCATTTAATATACCAACTGTTCCTCCATTGACTACACAAAATCAGCATTTAAGACTGAAAGATTATTTAAAGGATAGAAAAAATAATGCGATTCCTAGAGGTATTTAATAATATTTCAATATTAATAATCTGTGTGTATAACTATATGTATATTGATTTTGATAGCATCTGTCGAAATACCACAACAAATAAATTCATTTCAAAAGCCTGTTTCCCAATCTAATGTAAATCCATATCAATATACTACTTGGGGTTTTTATGGACCACCTAGTGGTCAAACCGAATATACACCAAATTATTCGATTTCCAAATGTAAAGTACAAGATAGTGAATTTCGAACCACTCAAAATGTTTACTTACCAACTCCAGCATCAGAAATTGGAACGGATCATTCTGTTTATCTAAATTATTCTTCATTGCCTAGAACCAATTATTCATCATATTCAGCATCGTATAATTCACCAATCAGCTCAGCTGCATCGATTGGTAATTTAGCATCTAATATTGGATTCACAATTCCTTATCAACACAATATCATTAATAATCCCAATATCATCTCTATGGCTCACGGTTTCGGTCAAGTTCCTGTTCCCATTTCACAGAGTAAATCCACATCAAATGAATTTGATCGATATCAATATTGTTCTTATCCTTATACTCATGAAATCAAAGATTCCCAATATTTCTCACAATTTCAACATAATTATACTGATAGTGGTTATGTGAATAATATGCAACACGTACAACCGCAGCAACAACAGCAACAACAACAACAACAACAACAACAACAACAGCAACAACAACAGCAACAACAACAGCAACAACAACAGCAACAACAACAACAGCAACAGCAACAACAACAACAGCAGCAACAACAACAACAACAACAACAGCATCAGCAACAACAACAGCAACAACAACAACATTTCTCATCTTATCCTCCACCCATTTCACAATCGAATCAATCAGATTTTCAATACACTGATAATATTAATATCCAATCATCTCAATCAATGAGCTCAGATAAATATAATAATCAACAATATTATTCATCTCATTACCAACAATCAGATACACAATTATTCGCACCAAATCAATATTCGGATGGACAGAAACATATGAATATTCAATTGAATGCTTCACAATATAACGAATATTACATCAATAACACTTTGACAAATTATCAACAAAATCAACAATATCCAACATCATCGATTACTTCTAAATATGGAAATGCTTCCTGTTCCTACGCAACCCAGGAAAATTATCGCCAATCAAAACATTTCGATGCTGTAACAGCTCAGAATTTAGACAAACAACAAATCATTTCATCGAAACCCAATTTATCGATTCAAAAATTACCCACAAATATATCCGAATTTTCTTCATCTTCTTCTTCTTCTATGAAACAAACGACCAATAATTTCCAAAACAATAACGCTACCTCACAAAACAAATTGGACAAAAAACCCAACACTCGAGATTTACTGTCTAGCAGTCCGACAAATGCTTTTAAACATGACAATTCTATTGCTGTTCTCGAACCGAAAATCTTAACCAAACAAGAAATCGAAGATCAAAATGAAGAAAAACGCAAACAAATCTATCACAAACAACATTCCGGTTCCAAACATCCATTGAACGATCATCTTATACTCAATAGATTCATTGCTGATGCTGAAAGATTTTTGAAAAAAATCAATGAATTATTGGATTCAAACAACAATCTGATGCTTGACCAGCATTGGAATCAATTAATGGAAAAAGAAAGAAGTTTACCAAAGAAATCCACCGCAGTTGCAAAATGTTCACCAATGAAAAATCGAATGCAGGAATCCGTGCCATGTAATAATATACATGTTATATTTATTAGAATTTATAAAATACAATTTATATATTATTAGTAAACCACAATAATAAACTCTTTCAAACATCGCTGATTCGATATATTCGCTTATAAAAGTACATAATTGTTTAATTTTCATATTTTAGAACAGATTCTCCCACCAGCGAAATGTCGGATTATCGAGTGTTTGATTTGGATTTAAAATATTGATCGATATTTGCCCTAATTTATGTTTGAATATTTGTGTTAATAATTGTTACATATATAGATTTGTGTAAATAAGTTGAATATTTTTATTAAATGATAATTTTTGATAATATTTTTAAATTTGATTTCGGTGTAAATTCTGTCAAAATAAGAAATAAATTGATTAAAATAGCTATGATAATGAATTGTAGGACTAAAGGAAATATTTAATATTATTTTTGAACATTGTTTATAATAATAATGATAATATCATAAAGCAATGTGAGAATTCCAATCAAATTTATTAATTATCATGATGATTGTAAAGTTTATCAAAAGAATTTTGTTAATTTCTGCTCAAAGTTAACTTAGTTTAAATTAAATTTTTCGTGTTCTAAAAATTTATCTCATAATTTAATCTTAATAATAATTTCCAATGAAATCATTTGATTTCACATAAAGAAATATAATTTAGTCAATTTTATTGTCTTCTATTAATTGATTTGAGTAGCTTGAGTAATTTGTAGAGAATTTGTTAAAAACGGGTTTGGAAAACATATTAGATTCATCTATATCTATTAGTGCATAATTTAAGATTTTTGTCAATCTTTCCAATCAATTCAGTTAAAATTCTTTAATTATATTGAAGTGATGCTAATAATTTTGAAATATTAAGAAAAAAATAATATTAAACAAAATCAATTATTAGTAATTTATAGTTAATCTGGAATGGATTTTCGATTAGCGTGATATTAATCAAATGTAAAGCTCGTAATAAAATTCCTCAAATTGCTTTTTATACGAATTTGTAATAGATTTCAAAACGTGTCTACCAAGTTCAAAATTATCTCGACTATATGATTTGATAATTTTATATTTTTAACCTGATGGTTAATTGGTATTATATTTTCTTGTTTTCAGATGATGAAAACAGAGTTATAATCAAAGACGGGAAAGATGATTATATCAATGCTAGTCATATTTTGTTACAGGTTTACATATGTTATTGATCTGACATTGATTTAATAAGTTCACAATAGAATATCAATGAATGCTTTCCAAGATTTATTACTTGTCAGTCACCACTTCCTAATACTATAAGTGAATTTTGGACAGCTATATTTGAACAGGGTTGTGAAATACTGGTTCAGTTAGCTTCTCCCTGTACTAGTGATGATCTGACTAAAGTTCGATTATCTGTAATGTTTTTAGTTAAATAAAACAAATGTTTACAGGGCAGAGTTGTCACTTATTGGCCAGATCCTAAATCAAAGAATCTTTCGGTTGGTAGCAAATTTGAAATTTCTGTGCAATCTTTTAAAGAGAAATTGAATTGGAACGAGCGAATTTTGTTAATAAAGCATTTGAAAACTAATCAATCCCGTAGTGTTTGGCACTTTCAAGTAAATAATGTCAGCGCTAAGTTAGAATTTTCACCAATGACAAAAGAATGAATCATTAAACATATTTTTTCCCATTAGATTGCCGAAATCTATGGATGAATTCTTGGCTTTCGAAATTGAATTATGTCGTTATTACCGCCAACAAAGATCTCTCACTAAACCAATAGGAGTTTCTTGCATGTATGTTTTTTTAATGTTTGCATATAATTTCGTTTTTCAATCTGTTATTTATTATATTAATTGATAAAATGGAATATTAAATATTATTTCTCTATAATATTTGATTATAATTTAATTGTATTTTTTCTTGTATGTAAATTGAAATTTATTTAAATAATTAAAGCTATGACTAAACTCACGGTTTATTCAAATGTAAATTCTCGTCTCATGTATTTTATCGATTATTTATCCACAATGTTCGTATGAGAATTTTGCAATGAATTAAAATTTTAAAGATTTAATTAAGATTTTATATAAAATTATATTAGTTTATTTATATAATTGTATGTAAATATATTTGGTGTCTTGACTTTTCAGTTCGTTTTCAATGCGTGCTTTACATGGCGACCACGCAATTGGATTCGATTCTGACAAGTTCAATGCCTGAGAATTATAAAATAGAAGGATGAGGATATTGAAAAATATACAAAGATATAAAGAAGATATAAAAAATCTGTAGAGATACAAAGGAAATTCAAAAGAGGGTATAAAGAAGATAGACGAATTAGAGAATTTTATATCGATTAATATGTAGAGTACTCGAGAAAGAGATAATTAAAAATACACAGAAAATCAAGGATTTTCAAGAAAGGGGGATATCAGAATTTTTAATTAAATTTAATTTTTAAAGATTAATTCAAATTTTAAGTAAAATTATATTAATTGGTTCATTATAATTATATTAATTAAATATATAATTTGGTGTCGTGGCTTTTCAATTCATTTTCAATGCGATATTTATAAAATAGTAGCGGCTTACAATTCGGAAAAGCAATGTTTTTCATATTTGTTTTGAAAATCCTATATTACTCGTGGTATATAGTTGTTTTAAAGCATCATTTGTTTTTCACGTATTGCTTCATTACATGATGTAATATAATTGATATTAATAATTATAATAGGTCTTTGTAAATCTTAAATTTAAATTTCTGCAATCTAGGTCGTCGTGATATCTGGTTTTTCATCTTTATTTTTCTTTAGTTTACAATTCAAGAACCACTTATTGATACGATAATTTCATTGGTTAAATGAAATGAACTTAAAAATCATTGAATATATCACGTTTTGATTAACATATAACGAAAAATATATTCGAAAAAATGTGAATAAATAAAAAATGCCTCAAATAATCAAAAACCAATTATTAACGGTTTTGATTATCAACAATACAGAAAATCTTTAAATGGGCTTGGTTGCGATGTTACATTGAAATGATTTTTTAAAATTGTTCTCTAATGTTTTTCTATTTTCGAATAAAATATTTAAAAATTAAGATATTTATTTACAATGTTAACTCATCATTGATACATTTACTACTTAGAAACGGTTCTTCTGCTAGCGGGGTATTTATTATGCTAACTGCAGCTATAATACAAATGGACATAACGGGTATATTCCCAGATATTGACAATCTATTATTGACAATGTGGCAGCAAAGAAAAGGGCTGCTAGATGATAAACACCAATTAACATTCGTATATAAGGCTATTTCAAAGGCAGCTAGTGATATGCTTACTAAGCGTAAGTAATATCCAAAATAACGCTCCATCAATCTAATTATTTACAGGAAATATTGTTATTGGCCCTGGTAGAATCAGTAGCAGTGCACACAGTAATGTCGGTGACCACTCATCTCATTCTACATCTGCAATCTCATCCAATCAAATTAGTACGACAACTTCAACTACTAATTCCATTATTGATTCTATTTTTACGAATCAACATTTGCAACTTAGTGATTTGGATTCCGTTTTATCGAAATGGACTGTAAAATCAGAAGACAATCCATTGGAAAATGTCAAACCAATCACCAACAAGTCTGGAAACAATTCTAACGAAAATAAAGTAACATCTGAAACAACATATATGTCTAATTATGTGAATAAAGTAATCTCTGATCGATTAATCAATTTGTTGACCAATAGAAAATCATTTAGACAACCAAAACTACTATTCAATTACCTTCGAAACTAATGCATTTGCAAGATCCTTCATCAATTGATTTTACCCCAACACCTTCGGAAAAACGAAAAATGACGAAAAAAGAATTCGAAGCGAAATTAAATAATACTTATGTTCAGCCGGCTGTTCCTAATGTCGAGTGCTTTGATCCATTGAAAGCGTTAGATCCCATTCATCAACTCCAATAATTGCATTATGTACTGATTTATCAAGTTTCGATTCAAATAAAATTCCAATCACAATGTTTTGTTTCTTATTGATTCTTATTGATTCAATTCGTGTTTAAATAAAAATGTATTAGGAGGCAGGTATCACTCTATATGAATCGAGAGGTTTGAAATTAAAATTACAAACTAGCTTCTAATCGAAATACATGAGATTTATTGGACATTTTTACCATAAATAATGACTGGTCCAGCTCAAGATTAAGAAAATGTTTCAGGTGTAAATAATTTGTAATTAGCTTTTAACATTGCTTTTATATTAACAGAGAACGTATTTGTCTGTAGACAGTAATTTTAAGTTTAAGAAATTAATAGAACAATATGGAGTATAAAAATCTCATCCGGAGAAAAATAATTTTATAAAAGTGATTTTCTTGATGTTTTCTGAATAATATTTTCACTTCTACTTGATCCGGCTTCAAATTATGCTTTCGTTATTGAATATAAATTGAATCGAAATCTATAAATTGAATAAATTATGTTTATTGATCTATCGCAGACTTTATTGTCCTGAATGTTAGTGGTTCACGAGTATGAATGTTTTGCGTGTGTTTTTAGTAGGATCAACTATTTTTACTAGTTTTGATTCGTAGGTTGCACCAGTGGTTGATCTAATTATGAAGAATTTACATTCCTTATACGTTATTTGATATTGTTATTCTTAATAATTATCTTTGTTAATTTACTATTTTTTGTATTTATTAATTTTTATTTATTTCTCATCTTTTGCAATAACATCAATTCTTTCTCTTCTTTTACATTAAATCAATTAATAACAATGAAACATGATTAAACGAATAATAATTGACAATAAAATTAGATTGATTGAAACTCTTGTCAAAATCAGAATCAATTCAGGTTGATCAGAAAATTAGTCAAAATTAAAATTATTTCCAAAGGGTTTGTTGGGTTCATAGTTATATTCATTGATGATTGATTGGAGTTATCTATTGGATTGATGACTTTTATTAACCATTGTTATGGCACTCTTCTTTTGTGTTTATTTATAAGTATTCAGACAGCCTTAATTAGTCTCTATCCCAACATATATTGTTAAGATATCTGTCACGTGTGTGTGTTTCATGCGTCATTTCGATATTTTTAGTAACATTCTATGCTTAGTAGCCTGAGTGTGGGCCACTATTTTAGTCAAAGTAGTTATTTTTAGTAACTTTTGCTGTTATTTTATTTTTCGACATGTCATGATTTTTATTTTTAGATTAAAGTCTATTCAGAAATTTTTATTTTGATGTGATAAAACAAATTAAAAAAAAATTATTGAAAAGTTTGATTTTGTTTTTAAATTTTCTGTACTAATTGTTTCTAATCATTCGATTGCTCAGATAACTTGGAAAAGACTGATGGTTCACTACAATAATGATAATTGTAATTATAAATCACAATAGATTACGAAACCTAAATTGCCGTTAAATACAATCAAGACCTCTCTAAATCAATAATGGCTAATCAACGCAATATAGGATCGGCTCCAGAAAGTTAAACGGCAAAACAGCAGAAAGCCACAAAATTACTCAAAAGTCACACAGAATACAAGTTAACGATAAAAAAACATTTTTCATGTTTTATAAGTTTTTAACTACTCAAGAAAATTTTATAGCTAATCTAGAAAAAAATATAATTATGAAATATGATTTTAATTTTATATTGGCTTTCTAAAATGGAGGTTTCGTAAACAATTTAAATACATAAACATTGTTTTGAAAATAACGATCTACATTACCTTAATATTTTGTCATTTTTACTATTGAAATAAATTACCGTTAGTTTAATT
>JBBMOY010847756.1:0-11184 GCA_037951405.1 Platydemus manokwari
AAAGGTGGTCAAAATGTATAAAAAGCAATGGTCAATACTTTGAATAAATGTTTTTTACTTTTTCATTCAAAATTAGTATTTCATTTTAACAAAAAACGCTCATTTCATACCGGTACACCTGGTAAGAATTAAAAAAAATGAGCCGTTTACTATGACGAAATTAAGGAATTATTTCATTATTATTACACACAACAGGTCTATAAAAGGAGTCAACTCTTTGAGAACAACTACCAGGTTTTTTATGATCCATAAACTCTGCGTTATTTTTATCTTTCGTGTACTGAACGTATTCGGATTTCGATATTTTGTTTACTAGGTTTTTGCTTCTTTGAGTAACTTCGAATTTGAGATTTTTGAGTATTGCATACCGGTAATTTGATTGGCGTAGTAAAAATGTCAATTAGGGAATTAGAATCTTCATTTGTTCAGATCATTGTTAAATTTTATGAGAATTCGCCATGTAGAATCTTTAATCTGTTTGATATTGTTAGATAATAATGAACAATACATAACTGATTCCAATATAACACAACTACAAAGTCTTTACCTAAATATAGCTTTCAACTGGCAGTTGTCCATCTTTACATTGATTTTTATTATCGCGATATGTGCGTATTTTTTGTGTCATATTGTATTATATTTTGATTTGATGTTTGATTTTCTGTATTTTATTGGGTTTTTAAGTTTTTACATGAGTAATCCCTATGTGTGTTTTTTGAAGTTATGTACTTTTTTCCAATTGTAATTTACCATCTAACTTCGCTGTGATTGACCGATTGCTTTGCATGTATGGCCGTGTAGGCATGCAAATGCCAAAACAAGGGTTTCAAGGTGTAATTTCGTTTTTATTTTTGCAGAATTTCACCTCAATCAACAATATTTTTATTGTACTTCCTATTTATTCTTTCATTGTGGACTATTAAACCTTTAAAGGGTTTCTCGAATGTTGAATGCTTAACTTTATTGTTGGACTACTCCATGATATTTTCAACTAAAAAACGGGAACTTGATTTACATATTTCTTTATATTATATTTTAATGAAGATAAATAATAGAGTCTATAAAAAATTAAAAATTATTTAACAATATTTATCCTGTAAATTTCGAATTAAATAATTTTCAGATTCAGTGGTAATAAAGTCTATCTAATATTTTGGCAATGCATATATAGGCATTTTTTAGCGTAGCCAACTCCCATTAGCTGTATAAATTGGTTCATAAATAGTTCTAATAGATAATTTTTAATAAAAATAGTTTGATAAAAGCTCGGTGCGCATAATGAAATCATATTTAGTAACATGTCAGACATCCAATTACTACCCCTTACGAATTGCAATCGATTTATTTATTTAATAAGATTGCAAGTGTATTAAAATCGTATCATGATAAAACAGGATACCAAATATCGAAAATCTGACCATCCATTGTTTAATTCTGTTCATACCCTGAACGATAAAAACTTAATTATTGTTTAAGAATAAATTGTATTTAAAATAAAAATAAAAATATGCCTTCAAATTTGAAATTTCGAAAGTGAGCCCTAATATTATTAATTATATTTATTAATAATATTTTGAATTTTTAGTTTTTGTATTTAAAAATTATTTTCGTTGTTTGAAAATCAGAACATAATTAACAATAGCTTTGAAATCTCTGAGATGATTGTTTGAAATGCATGTGTAAAAATAGATAAAATTGCAAATTAATTAAAATAAGTAATTATTTTTACTTTAAACTTTACTCAAATAATTTTATAAAACATGTCGATTAACTTTGAAATATATTTCAATTTTTTCCATACATGTAGGAAATAAATACGTAGATTGCAGAAAGAATCATATAGATGGCAATGTATTTTGTCCTTACTCGAATTAATAGACTTTTTTTACAGAGAAGACACACAAAAACAATGCCACCCAATGAAGTCGATAATGTAAACCAACCTTCGGAAAAAGGTAAAATACTATGCACAGCTTCATGTTTGAATACATTTATTAAGGTATGAAAAAATTAAAAATAGATGACGGATTACAAAATGTTTATTTGAATATTTGTACGGTTGGATCATCAAGCTAAACATGTGCGGATATATTCGAGAATATATCAATCACAATGGAATTACCAATTGATTAGTCATCAGACATCCAATTATATTCGAGAATAAATTTTTTAAATAAATTAAATTTAAATAAGAAATTTTAAATGAACAACTAAAATCATACAATAATTTCTAATCATATGTAAAAATTATTTAAATAAAGTCAAAGTACCTGGCTCTTGACTAAGCCTAATAAATAAATGCACCATAAAATTTTTAATAGGTTATCGAGATTACCTAAAATTCAAATAAACATCTTAATAAAACAAATCAAGTTCAATATAAATAAGTTTAACTGTCGACAACTTAACAAAGAATCATCATAATTTCAATTAAATTTCCGAATTTGAATAAATAGTACCAACTCACATATATCATGACTTTCTAAGTACTTTTCCAATACTTTAAGAATTTTTTTTATTATTTAATTCCAAATAGTATTGAAGAAATTCCGATACCAAACACACATACTTTTGAAATTTTCCAACGTTATAACCAAGAAATAAGACTAGAAATTTTTATTTAAAATATATTGAGAATTAGGAATCTAGGCGAGATTTACGTAGCATATTTTCGTGGGTTTGGGAATTAAAAAAATCTATACATAAATAACTCTAAAAACAAAGAAAGATCATGCAAGGGTTGTTAATAAAAACCCTCGACACGAATTTGAAGAAAGAATCATCTCCCGAAATTCCTAAATCTCAGAATCAATTCAACTGACACATTCACATAAACTGTCCATTTTTATTTTCTTCTTCTACTTTTGATAAGTCTTCTTGAATTTGCTTGCAACGAAGGACCTCCCATAGCTGGCTTATTGCCACTGTTAAATTCAAAAGGGTTACTAGTGTTGTTAGGATTAATGTTGCTAGTAAACACCGAAGAAGTTTTAGAATTAAAATTGAACATATTATCCGAACTGGCAGCATTATTCTCTAACATAGCGTTACTGTTGAAAACTGGAGCACTGACTGATGGAGCAATTGTTTGAGGTGCACTACTACCGAACATTGGTGTGTTAGAAACAGAATTTGTTGGTTGAGAATTGAATAATCCGCCTCCGTTGAAATTATTTGATCCCCCAAACGACGTAGAAGTTTTCATGAAATTTGAGCCGACTAAACTAGCTGATGATGATACGCTCTGTCCAAAGCTAAGCATTGGACCAGACGAAGAGCTCGTTGAATTATTGATTCCAAAAATTGGCTTAGACGTAGATTCAGATGTTTTCGAATTAAACATATTGGTAGTATTTGAAAATGAAAAACCATCCGACTTTTCCTTGATCTGATTTGTAGATAATGAAGAATTTGTAGATTGTGATGTATTTGAACCGAATAAATTTCCATTTGATCCACCTGCAGAATTTCCCGAAAACAAAGAATTTGTGGCGCTAGCTGTCGACGACTTTGTGTTATCCGTAAATGTAAATTTTGATGAATTTGGTTTTTTATCAGAGATCGAAGCTTGTCCAAATCCACCTTGTTTATTTGTATCATTTGTTGTGGCACTTGCACTTGAAACTTTTCCAAACGTAAATCCGGTCGATGGTTGCACAGAAAAAACGCTATTAGATTTGTTCAAATCACCAATTGGGGCGATAACTGGATCAGGTTGTTTTCCAAATGTGAATAACGACGATGATGAAGATTGTGGAGTTGCAGGCTTTTCACTGTCCGCTGATGATGTTAAGCCAAATAAAAATGTAGATGATGTTTTCGAAGAAGAGACACTTTGTGTGGATTGACCAAACAATGCAGATGGCTTGTTAATATCGTTTACTTTTGTTTGTCCAAAAAACCCTGGTTGTTTACTATTATCACCTGATGATTGACCAAAGAATGATGAGGGTTTATCCGTCTCGGCAACATTCTGTCCAAAGAATGGTGAGGGTTTATTTACTCCAGATACTCCTGCTTGACCAAATAATCCCGAAGGCTTATTAGAATCATTCGATGTTTGTCCAAATGAGAAGTCTGCTGTTGGTGCTTTATTCGATTCGTTTATCGATGTCTTTCCAAGCTGAAAAGCGGGTATTGATTTATTAGATTCACTCACCACCGATTGTCCAAAAGCAAATGATGCAGCTGATGAAACTTTATTAGATTCAGTACCCGAAGTTTGTCCAAAGGCAAATGTTGAGGCTGTTGAAGCTTTATTAGATTCAGTACCCGAAGTTTGTCCAAATGCAAATGTCGAGGCTGTTGAAGCTTTATTAGATTCAGTACCCGAAGTTTGTCCAAATGCAAATGTTGAGGCTGTTGAAGCTTTATTAGAATCAATATTCGAAGCTTGACCAAATCCAAATCCAATAGACGAAGTTTTACTTGCTTCACTACTGGGTGCCTGACCAAATGCATAAGGTGCGGCGGATAAAGTTTTACTTGTTTCATTACTGGATGTCTGAACAAATGCAAAGGGTGCGGTTGTTGACGGTTTATTTGTTTCATTGCCTAACGATTGACCAAATGCAAATGGTGTTGTTGATGAAGTTTTGTTTGTTTCATTCGTGGATGTCATTCCAAGTGAAAATGTTGTTGTTGTGGTTTTATTCGATTCATTTACAGATGTTTGTCCAAATGTAAATGGTGCTGTTGATGATTTATTAGAATCAGCAACATTTGATGTCTGGCCAAACAATGCCATTGGTTTGTTTGAATCTTGAACTGTGGTTTGATTAAATGTAAATGAGCTTGTATTTGCTGGTTTATTAGGTTCGATATTTGATTTTTGACCGAATGGCATCAATGTTGATGGATTAGATGAGCTTACATCAACTTGTTTGGTATTTTTGTCTTGTCCAAATGAAAATGTTGTTGACGATATTGAAGTAATTGTTTTTGATTTATTTAAATCATTTCCTGATAATTGACTCAATGACACCGTTGAAGATTTGTCTAATACCGATGTTTGACCAAACGTTAATGAAGTCTTTGTAGCATCTTGTTTTGATGTTTGACCGAAAGAAAAAGCGTCTCCCGAAGGATTAAATTTGATATTCCCGAATTTATTAGAATCTTCAGTCTTTGATAAACTTTCCGATATTATTGATTTTTGAGCTTCAGAAACGGTTGATTGATTAAATGTGAATGGTGTTGAACTTGTTGAGACAGAAATTCCAAATTTATCAGTTTCAGCTTTTGATGAGACAGCACCAAATGTAAAAGCAAGTGATGATTTAATAGGATCTGAACTTAATGGATTTGTCGATTGCGTACTAATGCTTGTTGCGAGTGACACTTTACCAAACGAAGTGGTAGTCAATGATGATGAAGTGACAATTTCGCTATTTTTCGATTCATTACTCAATGGCTGACCGAAAGCGAATGCACTTGTTGATGGGTTGGAAGATTTTTCTCCAAACCCAAACATTGGTGGTGGAACGGAAGTATCAAAAATCGGTTTCTTGATTTCATTGGTGGATAAACTAATCGATTCATTTGTTATAGATGGTGTTGAGATGGTCGAGCTAGCAAGTGATGTTTTAAATTCCAATTTCGAAGCGAGAGAAATATTTGTTGAATTCGAACTGGTGCTACTTGAAGATGTTGATGATAAAATTCCAAAACCAAACGATTTAGAATCAGATGTAATCGGCGCAGATCCGAATTTTGGAACGTCTGATTTAATTTCTGATGTTGGCTCCAATTTATTTCCAAACGAAAATGTGCTCGAACTATTCACTGAACTAGCTGTATTGAATTCTTGAGATAGACTTACAACTGGTTTCACATTATCAGTGTCTGTTTTACCATTATCTTTCTCCAACATTTTTCTAATAAGAGCACATCTATCATTATTCCCAGTAACGGATTTCTCCAACAAAACCACAGGATTTTTATTTTTTGTGGACAAATTTCCGCAATTTGTACATTCGGATGAATCTTCAGTATTCTCCATGTAACAAGTATCGCAACGCCATAAATTAACGATTTTCTTATCGCTGCCATTCTCACGCCGTTTATCATATTGTTCCATTTCTTCTGTGGTGATTTTGGATTTAAATTGATACATAATTGTAGCTTCCCGTGATTTCTGGCTGTGGTATTCTTCATCATTCACTGTGGTTGGAGATCTGAACGTAAAGTCTAAATCAGGACTTCTCTCACGATTTTCGACTAAGTCCAAATCTTCACTGTTATTTGACATTGATTTCTTCAATAATGGAAGATTTGAAAAATCAACTTGTGCTGAATCATTTAATTTCGGAATATTGGCGAAGTCATTTGTGTTTTCAGAATCCAAGTCGATATCATCAACGAAACCAATTTTTCGATACCGTGGCATTTTTTCACGTCGAATTGGACCACACGATTTCTTGGCTAGATCGCTTGTAGCGGATACGGTGACTGCTTTGATTGGAATTTGCTTTTTACCACAAATTGGTGGTAATGGTCTCGAATAAGGACTATTTATTTGTTTGGTGTTATTCATGTGAAAATGTCTTTCTTTTCCAATTATACTATTTAATCTATCTGCGGCTGTTACTGGTGTTGTCAATCTGTCCAATTTTTCCAATATTTTACGTGCTGGAGAACTCATGAATTCGTTTGTGTTTCGCAATGATTTGTTGCACATAGGAGAAACGATCTTTTGTGACAAATTCAAATTTCTGGGATATTTAATTTGTGATTGAATTGCAGAATCGTTATTCTGACCAATTATCATCCGTTTACTAGAGCGTGGATGTAATGAAGACACACCACTGGTTGACACTGATATATCACTGAAATCTGAAGCTGCATCATTGAAGTTATTATTATATAGCATATTTTTCTCTGAATGAACATGTACAGACTGCTTAATAATTCTTGAACTTGGTAAAGTCATTGGATCATGATGTAATCTCGCTCGCTTTATTTTTATATCTTCATCATCTTTACCAAAGGCTTCTGAAGCCAAACGCCGATTTGAAGGATATCTTATTGGCGATAAGTGTTTATCAAATGAGACTTGAGACACATTCTTAGAATGAAAGAAAGAAAATTAATAAAACATAACTAAAAACTAATTAAATACCGGTAGTTCCTTTGCAGTGGAGTTAAATGGGAAAATACTTGTAAATGAGTCGCTGAGCTTTTGAAAAAATGACTAAAAGAAAAAAATTCGATGAAAATTATGTTGTAATTATAAATCAAATATCAAATTTTATGAAATAGAATTACTTTTTTATTAGACATTAAATTCAAAATTTAAGTAAATGTGTCGCGTGTTAAAACAAATAATTTAAAAGAATTATTAAAAACATACTTGTCGTGATTGCATTTTACAAAATATGCTTGACTAAGATTTTTAAAACAAATTATTTAGAAATTATTGTATTTTATTTTGATGTTCAAAAAAATTTAATAATTAAATATTTCTGAGATTTAACTAAACTTTTAAAATTTAAATATATAATATTTACAATTTGTGGTAAATAATAATACTTGTTATTCTAATCTAAATAAGCAAAATTAGAATTTAAATAAAACATTTAATTTAATTTTAACTTTATAGCTTAATTAAGATATTTTTATTAAAAAATATTTATGAAAATTTAAAATATTTCAAAAAATTTAGAATTCTTGAAATTTGAAAATTTTATTTTATATTATATTGATAAATTTTAATGACAATTTCTTTTAAAAAAAATATAATAAAATAAATTAAATTTTAAAATACTCTAACTTTAGATTAGATATCATATTTAAATAATGCTAAATATTTCCATTGATAACTTGAAATTATTTTCATAATAAAATTCAAATGCTTTTAAATTATTTAAATGTTAATAAAGCTTTATGTTCTTTTTATAAAAAAATACAATGTGAATGTATAAAATTTTCTGAAATTAATAATCGAGTATTTCTTTGATAATATTTAGATGAGATTCGTGAGAGAGTGGTGGTGTAATTAATTAGAGGATTTAGGACCCTACATAATTTATTGAAAACTGAAAGTTTGACGAACCACTACGAGATGAATACTAATATTTATTATAGGCATTATCGTATTGTTTACTTTTGAAGTAAAATGGGTGCAGTCCCACACTGAGCTGACAATTTTAGTTTGATCTTTTTCGTACTGTCGAACGCTCCCTATTTATTGTCCTAAATGAAAACTTTGTGCGAACTTCAAAAGTTTCTAACACTAACATATTCACGAACATCGTCAAAAATTATTTAGATTGCCAATATTATAAGTCGAAATGAGCCTGTATTTGAAACATAAATTAATAAATATCATTCACTGAAACTACTATCTTCGATCTTACAAGTTTTGTAAAAGACATTTAATTTTCTTATCACAATTACATAACGGTTCTATTCTTATACTTTTTAAATTCTTTTTTCATCTTTTGTTCTATTTTCATGCAATTTCTAATTATAATCTATCTATTAATTATTCTTCTTATTGATGTAGGTTTTTATCAGATTGGGAATTTTGTCCTCACTTTTATCCTTCTTCAGCTTCTCCCAAACCTTTTTCAATCTATCCTTTTGTTTTCATACTTCTTTTTTTACTGTGAGCCAATATTTATTGGATGTTACGGAGTGTCTTACTGATTCTGTTTCGGCGTTTCTCTTTTTCCATTGTTCATGAGAGGTAACAGTAAATGGCATCTTTTAATCATCTGTTTTGTTATCCCACAATATTAATATTGTGCCTATTGTAGAAAATTTTTCAGAGCTTTTGCTTTATGACTCTGTTAGTAAGATCATAATAATTAAAATTATAATTTTGAGCTTACAGCAATAGTAATGCTTAAATGTTATGATTTTTTTTATAAATAAAATAAATTCAAGAGTATAAAATTACGATGTTATTGAGTAAATAAAAATGCAGTGTTCAAGCAATAAGTATATAGTCTCAACCGTTAATGAATAAAGTATATATGTGTTGTTCAAGTAATAATAATCGAGTATGTATCAATCGACAATTTTAAATGACCTCATTAATGAGGTCTGAAATGCTCAATCAACAATTACCTGATAACAAATAACAATATTATTAATTTAAAATCCTGTTTCTCATCTAAAATTGGATGACAATAATTCACAACACTGGTTGTTTATCGTCTTCGTGGTATGACAAGTATACACAAAAAATCCTTATTTAGATTTAGTTTAACTCTATCTTATCATATTTTTGGCCATTACATTCTCTCATTGCTAAGAATAAACCCCAGCAGCAATTATAACAGATCAAAACATTAAATTCTATCACCCCTTAGCAATATGATATGTAATAATATATAACTTTAAATAGTTTATATACTATACAATCAGAAAAAGTTATTTAATGTTTTTAATAACGTTTAACTACTATTTAAGATTGAATATGACAAGATTCGCTTTATCCAAATAAAATCTTATTAGTGAATTTAATTCACTATAACTTTATAATGCCACTATGCTGTGATCAATAGTGATATGCATCACCAGTCTTTGAGGACCGTATTCTACGAAAACAAGAATTAAATTTCGGTAAATAAAAATGTGCTTTCAACATTTTTGAATTTTAACATTTAAAAAATATCTATCGTTCATAAATTTGATTATAGTTTAGTAAATAATATGAGATCTGTTCAAGAAATGTTTAATGCTAAAGAAAGAACTTATATAAGGAACGATTATAGAAAATAGGTTAACAATGATAGAGATTAAATGAAAGGGAATTTGGGATTAATTCATTACAGAATAACAATGACTTTGATGCTTTTAATAAGAAATATCCTGAAAAAAGTAGAGAAGAAATTAAAAAAGTATTTTGAAAATAATTTCAGAGCTGAATTAATAAAAAACAACAAAGAAAGTATTTGTTGGGAGCACCACCGAGGAGCACCACCAAATCCAACACTAAGCACGCATCCAACACAACGAACTATATTACAACCCATGTATATAACAATACAATTACATCCACATAATACAACACCACCTTTGACTATGGACAATCCAAAAGCAATGCACAAGGACTGACACGTCAATTCATATGTTCCTGTCATCAACAATTCTGATTACAATATTGTTTCTGCTTACCCAATTTGTCTTTGTGTTAAAACAATTTTATTATTGTATAACAATTCGGTTTGTGATAGTTCAATTTTCTTTTTATATTTAATAACAATTCTGTTTAGTAATTTTTATTTTTTATATAATGTAAGAAAGCCTACGGTAAGTGGAAATTTTGGCAGATGGAAATCGATAATAAAGATTAAATACCGTAAAATAGTACGATAAAATTAATTAGAAAAAAAATGAATAGGAATAAATAATAAAAAAGTAAAATTATGTAACTATTTCGAGAAAAACTAAATAATAAGAAACAAGAAATTGCATATTCAATAATACTAAAAACAGTGGAGGCCGTTGTTGAAAGACAGATATAAATAGTGAAGCAGAGTTAAGGTAAATACCCACAACTAACTTGTGAGTAATTACAGAAGCCGTTAGCGAAACTTTGGTAAAAACTATCAGTTATTTAACCTTGATTTTTTGAGTCATCAATTTTGTAAAAGAAAATATATTCGACGTAGCAGCATTTCCTATCACATTGAGTGGGGTAAGGATCTTATTTAATATTACCTTTTTATCATTTATCATTATTAAGTAATTAATATTGAAACGATTCTTTTATTATAATTTTATATTATTGTCACTTATCAAAATCTAATAACTATCCAACATCTGTCAAAATTTAACCGCTTATTGTTGACAATTGCTCCGTCCGCTTTCGGATTTTGTCAGCTACCTGCTTTTTTGTTATTATTTCGTCTTTTGTTAACATTTTTTTCCAAATAAATCAATTAATAGATCATATCTTGAATTGAGTTTTGTGTAAAAAAAATAACAACAACGAGAGGCGGGACAATTTTCTTCGATAATAATCGTAAAGTAGAGTTTATAAGAATTGACCGATGTTCATTTCCTTATTTGAGAAAGAAAATGGACACCATGACTATCAAACCGAGATTATTAATTTATGAATTTAATACAATATCACAAAATAAAAACTAATAATGTACGGTTTAAGTAATTAAGTACTAGATATGAAATTAATTTATTAATTATAAATATATTTTATTATAATGCATCAAA
>JBBMOY010848867.1:0-11184 GCA_037951405.1 Platydemus manokwari
GTTCAGCGTTATAACAATTTGTGTTAATAAAATACCTGCATAAAAACATGAATAACTTTTGACTCAACCTGGTAGCTTTAAGAGCTACTGAGACTCCATTTATAATAGAATAAAATTATTATTTCACGAGTATTCCAAGCAAGAGCGGTGGATGCACACGTTAATGACTATTGTTTTCTGAACTGGTATTTCGAAATTGTACCATGAGTCGATTCTTGTTTGCTGATCAATTAGATGCAAGATTTTTGTTTGGAATTCATCCCATGGTGATTATTTCATTTAATAATTTAAATATTTCATTTACTCAACATTGATTTTCAAATATTATATCGAATTTTACTACAGTATTATTTAATCCCATCAATAATCCATCATTTCTCAGAAAATAGGTTGCGCATAATTTAATTGAATATAGATAACAATGATAACTTTATTACCGACGAATGGAAAATACCTATGGCGACGGCAAATATAAAATGTACACCGTAATATTTTTAGTAGCACATTGACATGAATAAATTAATTTATACGTCATCCGAAGATCTAAATTGTTCTGGACTGATTTTAAAATATTTTAAAAACAATAAATTTAAACTTTGGTAACTTAAGATTGTAAAAATAAAATTACTTTCATTGTTTTAATATTAATAATATTATTATTATTGTTATTATTAATAATATTATTATAATTATTAATTCTATTATTATAATTAGTCTGGATTTCATTTTCTATGGATTAAATAATCATATTTTATCTGGATTAAATAAAGTAATTGTTGCAAGACACAAATCAATATTTATGCCATCAAAATAGCAAAATGGCTACTGTAAACATCATGATCGATAAAATTTTGTTTTCCTCCGTCTGTATCCTGAAGGTAGATTAAATTTTATTACCACTAGTATTCATAAAGGCATAAAATATTATCCTAACCTCCTTTGTTAAAACAACTTGTTATCTAGAATAGTCAGCTTGAATATATGTGTGTTGTTCTTAAATATTGTCTGGTAGTCTTAGATTATCTGGGAAATTTACTAGACATATCGAAAGCACGGCAACTATTTATATTAACAATTATTATAATTTAGTATTATAATAATTTCCGTTATAATTATAAACTTTATTATTACTGCTCTCATTTTAATTTTTATTATTTTCATTAAATTGATGTCCGGTCTCTACTATTTTACAATCTTTTTTGACTATTAATGATTGATTGAAAATATTCTCATGATGCTTTTAATCAATATTATAACTGTTATTATTTTTTGTCCTCATTATTTGAATTTATTATCATTATTACATTTCTTTTATTTATCAAGTTTCAATTGGAATTATCGATTTTCTGTGATCAATATTGGTTTATCCTTGTGTGTGTTACTGTGTAGTTGTGTAATTTTTTCGAATTAGAATCGTTCATTAGAGTCTCCTCTGAATGACCGGTTGCTATGCTTAGATGGTTGTGTAAGTATGCATATTCTTAAGGTGACGAAATAAAGACTCCAAGATCCAAAATCGTTTTTCTTTTTGTGAAAATTCAACTTTAGTCATAATATCAAGTGATTTATATCTAAAATATTTAATTTAATTTTCAATTTAATTTTCGACCAATCATTTCTCCTCTAAGGTATTGTAATTTCCCAGTTCTTTATTCTTCAATATTGTATCCAAAAATTAAAATGAATATTCTCTATTATCAGAGTAATTATCCTTATAAGTTTTCATAACGACTTTAATTAGATAATTGTTTTTATTTTGATGGATCATATCCACAAGTCTTTGGAAAAGACTGTCCGTATTTGGTACAAATTTGATATTCATGGATACATGTAAATAATTTATTCAACATTTATCCAATTTCTCTTACCACATCGAAACTAATCAGATATTTTCAGTTCCCTGAAAATTATTATTTGCTTCTCATTTATTCTGGATCGAATTAGCAATCATTATTCCGAATAAGTGGTTTTTCTGAGAGGATTTGAGAATTTATTTCGTTTGTTTGTTTTGAATTTTTGTTTTAATAATATTCTCAAATTTTCTTCTTTATATTTATATTCAATAATAACACTAATAATCGATAACAAATAATTTGTGTTTTCTTCAATTAATAATAAAATTCAATAAATCCAATATTTAAAAATGGAACAGTCACTTTGTTACCTTATTTTATTTCGGAATAATCGAGTCGTAGGCATTTATTCGATTCATTAATTTTTAAATGGACCCTTTATGCTATCACCAATATCTAATTAGTTTGCGCAAAAATCATAAAAAGTGAAACACATACCTTCAGAGATTCCTGGTTTGATGAATCAATTTCCTCAGTCAATGGATGTAATACTGTAATGGAATACAACATAACACAAAATCACTCGTTGCTCTACCATGATCCCAGAGCATAAAATGTTTAAATTGGTTTGTACATCGTTTATTTGAAATTTTAATTTTCAAGTGCGATACTTGTTCGAATAAATGTCTTTAACAGATCAATTCAAATTATTATCAATTCAAAAGATACTTAAAGGTTAATTTTGAAGTTTTTTCTAATGAAAATTAAGGTAGATTTTTGGTAAACACAAATACTAATAATAAATTCCACTTATCAAAATTACAAGCTGTGACTATTTGTATTTATTACGAATTTAAACTAGTATGAGAGCATTTTAAATTAAAATAAATATTTTAAACATTTAATTTTGTATAAAATAACATTAATTTGTTTGAATTATTATATTTAAATATATAATTTAATGGCGCGTCCTTTCAGTTCATTTTTCATGCGTGATTTATAAAATAGTAGCGACATGCATGGTGTCCACACATCTGGATTCCATTCTGAGAAGATCAATGACTGAAAATTATGGAAAAGAAGGAGAAAGATGTTGAGATGATATAGAGAATAAAAAATAAGATGTAGAGGAGACATAAAAAGATTGGATTAATTTGTGTTTACAGACCGTTTTCGATGCATGTTTTATAAAATATTAGCGGCTTACATTCTGTGTGTAGTCAGACTAAATAGAGAGTTTATTTATCGAAACAGCTACCAGGAAAAATTTTGGCTTTTATAATTGTTATCGTAGAGTCCAACTACCATAGACTTTGCTTGCATTGTATCAGCTTTATAAATTGTAGTTGAATATTTGTAGTTAATGAAATTTGATTTTTATTGTACAATATAGGGCGAGGTGTTATATATACCAGATCAGTTTTATTTTAGATAATTTTCGTGGATTTCCTAAATAAAAACCAATATATTTTAGAATTTACTTAATTATTCCAGAAATCCTAGCGTAAAAAAATCCGTAATCAGAAGCTGTAGTCAGTTAAGCTTTTAAAAAGAACCAGTTCGGTTATCAGTTAATAAATAAAATCCGTTGCCAAAATATGATGAAGGTTAATTAGCTGTGATAATTTTGCTAAATTTTCGATATAAATTGCTTATGATTGACTTGTTCGTGCAATAAATTTTTTATAAAAATGCTCTGCAATAACAATGTGAATTGGTGGTCAAATATCTCTTTCAGATTCATGTTCAAAGGGAATTGCAACTTAAACGTTATTTCTATTCCAAAAATTCAAAACTTTTCCCAGAAAATTTTAATCAATTTTATAATTTTGTGAAAAATTAAATTAAATTTTATAAATGACAATCTTAATTCCCGAGATTGGAACAAAAAAACAATTAATTATTACATTAACAATTTAAGCCGTTATTCTCCGGGCTATTTTTATCTTCTTGCTTGGTTTACTGAGCCAGAACGAGTAAATAACTATTATTAGTCGAGTCACTGACTACAAAATAATAATCAAAAAGATACAAACATGGTATTATGTATGTTTACAACAAGATGGTGTTTCTCATAACTACTGTAGGGGTGAACAGGCACTTTATTCTTTCATCGGTATGCCGATGGGAAGAGTTTAGAAGGCAATCAACATCGATTTCCTACTAATAAGATGTACAAGTCGATATTATTCAAGTTGTACTCCTTTAAATACTTGGTAGTTTAATATCATTCTGATTGAAAAACCATTTCTCCTATTTTATAGTAAATAGTTTCACTTAAATTATTCTCGAATTATTTTTCTTAATACCATCAAATATAGTTAAATTTTGTGGGCTCGAATGAAGGTCAGATATTGTTACATTGTAATCTATTAAATATCTCCACAGATAAAAATATTTTAAGTTAGATTGAGAATTTCCGTTCGACTAATTATGATCACTGACAAAACATAGGTAAATGCTAATTTTAGATGTCATTGTGATTCTCATTTTATTCCTTAATTCATATTTACCAGTTTCCAGAAATTTGAGAAAGTTTTATGACAAACTCAACAGATTATACCAAATAATTGAGTTCTTTTATATCTGGATTATGCAAGCGTTAATTTTAATGAAAAAACAATTTAGTTAAAAAACCTAAAATAAAATTGTTAGTGTATTGCAAAAATCGATATAATTTATTTAATTATATTGATTATAACCTTTTGAATTTTCCATTCAAGTATCTATAAAGAGTTTTAGTTGTTTAAAATCGAAAATTAAATATACAGAAATATTGAATAAATTAAATAATAAATGATTATTAAATCTCTTAAACGTTGGTTATTGGACGTATTAAAATAGATCAAATTTATTGAAAATTAGCCAGGATCCTTTATTCAATATTCGAAGTAAATTGAGAAAACAAATTAATAATATGAGGCTATTAAACATGTCAGAAGTTTATTAAGCCAATTTATAATAAAAAACTTAAATTTGAGAAATCAAAAAACCTTATAGGGATGTCGTGATTAGAATAGAAACTTGGCTTATTTTGATAGTCAATGATATGGCATTTGTTTTGAATATGTTTTCCTGGATATCTTAAATCAGTCTTCAAAACTTTGTTCATTAACGTGGCTCGGTTCACCTTTTAAATTACTTTACGAATCACCGAAACATAGAGATTTAAAACCAGAGTAATGATAAATAACTAATTCACATAATTAGAATTGAAATTAAAAATTTATATTTGATAATATTTTAAAATTATATCCAATTATAAAATTATATTAAAACTAAATTTATTATTCCAGAAATTTGTATTATTCATTTAAAAAATAATGAAAGTAATCTATTTTGATAATATTATTAATAACAGCCATGCATATGATAATGATAGCGATCGTTTTAAATAATTTTATTATAATTATAATGTTCGATCTATCGGTAAGAATGTTTGTAAAACTTCTCTACAATCATTATTCACAAGAATGATTAGGGGATTATATATGGAAGAGTATTTAAATTGTCATGGTTTCGTTATTATTATGGAGATATTCATAAATTTATAAAGCGGCGTGATATAAGAAAAATTAATTTCGAAACATTTGATATATCCCAAACGGTCGTATTGACTGAGTTCGGCAGTCTATTGAGAATAGTTTCTCCTCAAGGGCAATTTCCGCATAAGATCCAGTTACCTTTAATTATAGCGTTACATGTTTAATATCCGTCGTCAATTGGAAACACTAGGCTATTGGTATGGGTACCATAACATATCAAATTTCTAAATATCATTTCTGTATCTTTAAAATTAAATGTGTTTGCTACGAAATTTAAACATGGTTTAAAATTATTAACAATGATCTTACTCTCAGGTCATTGAACTTCTGAACCGGCTTTATACTTGCTTTGATTCTATCATTGAAAGTTTCGATGTTTATAAAGTAGAAACTATTGGAGATGCTTATATGGTCTGTTCCGGTCTACCTCAGAGAAATGGTAATATCCATATAAGAGAAATAGCTAGAATGAGTTTGGCTTTCTTATCGGCGATTTTTGAATTCGAAATCCCTCACAAACCTAATCGAAGAGTGGAATTGAGAATTGGAATTCATTCTGGTATTTTTAAGATTAAATATTGCTTTAATTCAAAATAATTGACTGCTCTAGGTCCCGTGTGTGCTGGTGTTGTCGGAATGAAAATGCCACGATACTGTTTATTTGGTGATACTGTCAATACTGCAAGTAGAATGGAAAGCAATGGATTACGTATGTGATGTGTTAAGTATAATTATTTCTAATAACAACCATTAAAGCTTTGAAGATTCACATGAGCGAACAATCGGTAGATGTCTTGAGGACATTTCAGAAATTTATTATAAGTAAAAGGGGACTTGTTAGCATGAAGGTTAGTGAAGGAGATGGAGCAGTTATTAACATTTATTTTTTAGGGAAATTATTATTTTACTTACATTATTTATTATTATTAACATTATTATTATTATTGCTATTATTATTACTAATATTATAAATATTATTATTATTAATAATATTACTATTATTATTACTATTATTATTTATATTAATATTATCATTTTTATCAGGGTAAAGGATACCAAACCACGTACTGGTTACACGGAGAAGATTCTAAAATTGTTGATCCAATGCCAGATTCCGTTGAATGTATTCAGTAACACTTACAATTCTATTCCAAAGATTTATGCCATTCTCTTGCTGATGTTGATTTATTTTCGTTATGTAAATAAATTTTTCATATACCGCATTTTTGTCGTCTCAAAATTGTTATCAAACAAAAATCGTCAATATTTAATTTTCATCGAATTTCTCTGAAAATTTCTCAAACCGATTTCAAAATTTTACCACTGAATTCAACTTACTGATTGTTTCTATTAATCATTTGAAATAATAACTTATCAGTAGCAAGAGCTTAATCAAAACAATAAATGTAATTAAATCGATTTTTTGGTGTTGTATAAGATAAGGAGTTCTACCGGAACTTGCATCTTCGTTAATATCACATTAAAACGAAATTTTAAATAGCTGATTTTAATAATTTTATTTTCTGATTATCCTATTGTAGGAAACAAATTTATTTTATTTTCATTTATACTTTGTTTCTTATATTTTGTTTATAAAAATATAGTCTTCGGGCTTCTTTCTCATGATTATTATTACCAATCTGCGACTAACTGTATTGCGTGTCATAATTTATCATTACCACAGCTTTAATTCCGAGAAAGATTAAGATTAGTTGAAGATTATTAGTGACTATAATAATTTTGCAAAATAAATTTGAAATCTTTAACACCTACTAAGTGATTGCAAATTCGTCTCTGTACTGAAGTCTAACAAGCTAAGAGATAAATATTGAGCTTCCAAACTGAAATAAGCTATGGAAGGGAGAGGATTTGTTATTTAATTTAATTTAATTTAATAATAAAGTAATATAATTTTGCTATGGAATGGCCTTCAGGTTGAATTGAAGAACGAATCCATACATTGATTCAATATAAGATGTTTCTTCTTGTTGGGATTCACACAATTAATTAAAATTTGATTTGGCTTAATTCAATTATTGATTTGTAGACCTTATGTCATTCTTTGAAATTGTTTATGTGTGGGGGTTTCCAGAAAATTGAAAATACTTCAATGAATAATAACATTATCTTTTGTCAAGCATCGATAATTCATTAAGCATGCAGGAATCATTCGCATGATTCATCACATTTGTGTAAAATTGTGTTTTCTGTTTATTGTCAAAACATATGTGGTCATTTATTGTGTCAATAATTTTTAACTGTAACGATATTCTCATGAACTGATATTTGTAAGAAATTTTATCAATTAATAATTTATATTTTTATTTTTATCTGTTGACCAGAATTAAAAATAAATTAATTAAAAAATATAATAATAATTAAAAATTAATATATTAAAAGAATGATTAAACTAAAATATTTTCAAAGCATCTTTCTATAATAATTCTAAATGCGATATAAAAACCTCGATGGAATTTGCAACTGAAAATAAATTAAGATATTAGTTTTAGCCGTTAATATTAAAAGATTGTTCTCATTAAGTGGAATAACAATGAAACAATAAATACCCAAATTTCAAAGGAATTTATATGAAGTTGATGCAATAAATAATTGATTGAAGAGATAAACGCCCACGAAGAACAATCGTATAAATATGGAGAAGATCGGTGGTCGATGTCCATTAGTGCTTAAGAAACCCCTAGCTCAACTCTCGTTCGTATACGTGATCAACTTTACAAGAAAATTTACCTCAATTTGTATGGAATTTTAGATTGCCACTTCATTTGCCAATAAGTCTAAAAGGCTAATTAAGTGGTAATTCATATAAACTATTGATCTATATTATAATCATTGTTTATCTCATAATATGGAGATTTGTCTCAAATTTTTGAGGCAATTGGTTTTGCTCCAAAAGTGTGGGGTTTATTAACAGTCACTTGTTCCAAGAAGTTCTTAAGGTTCTCGTCACAGGATTCAATATATATATATATATATATATTGTATTTAAAAATCAATTTGTAACTTTTTATATTGGTGTTATATTGGTAGTTTGTTTACAATAAATGTTTTATTTATCCAGCGTTGTTTTTGATCGATTAAATTAAACTGAGACTGTCAATAATATTAAGGCCCACGTTTCTTATTTTTGATATTATTCTAAGTTTTGATATTAAGACTGATAGTAAATTATTATGGTTTTCATTTAGCATTGTAGCGTGATGTGAAGAATTAACTCTTACACGGTAAAATAACATCTGAGACCATAACCAGAAACTCACGGAAACTGATTAAGACAATGGTGATCTTAAATCCAAATCCATTCAATAAAATATTAATACAAAAACCGTTAAGGCCCAAAGGCAACATATGTATATTTTTTGAGTAGTTTTTCAGTTGTACTTGTCGTCTCTCTCTTTTAACACAAAAATATCTTTTAACACAACCATTTATTATCCGCTCATATTTATATACATATTGTCGACTTATAAATTATCTGAGTCTAACTCGGTTCTGATTATCTGTTTCCTATATGCTTAGATTCATACACATGATAGTGGTAATGTTGAACTCTATTCAAGACAATTAGTGATTCCGACAAAGAACTATTCTTGGCCGGTACTCTAAACTATAGTCCGCCCTATTGGTACTACATATCAATACAGCAAGGGCTATCTTATGTCTATAATAAGCATTCAAACTCTACTGTGGAATTACAAATCATAACAGTATTCCCACTTGATTCATTAAAAATTTGGCATCACTCGCAAATGTATTTTGTTATTAACAGTGAATATTTCTGCACAATTTTCCAGTGCTATATAACGAAATTCAATATTATTTTTTTATTGTTTTAAATTCATTTTTTTCTCATACGCTGCATATTAGATAATCATTTACACGTGGATCCTGATCAACTTCTGGAATGGGTTACTGAAACCAAATCGATCCATTCAAGTTAGCACATGATACGCTTTTGAAATTTATATAGAATAATTATAGATTTTTATGCCTGAAATCATATGGCAGCGAGGATTATTAAAAAATTAATTAAAAAATTTGAAAAATGTAAAAATGAAATTTTAACTCAATATTAAAAGTTTAATTTAAAATAATAATATTATTATTAAATTATTTTAAATTATTTTAAAATTATATAATTTATATTTATAAAATTCAAGTTCTGATGAACGCAGATATTATTTTTTTGCGGAATTGAAGAATTAAGAGTAAGTTTGGAAACATTGTATCAATATAATCAATCCAACCGCATAAAGAATAGTTCCGGTTGAATGACTTGAAAACATTATCGATACATTGTGTATCAATTTTGCTAGTAAATGTATAATTGTAACAATCCTTTTATGGTAACAATTGTCTATGCATAAAATGTATCAATTTTATCTCGTTTAAGTGTATAATTGTATCAGCTTTTATTTTGGAAAAAACAATGCAATGTTTTCATGTTGAATTGGAACAAGCTTTAAAGAATTAATTTTTTAATTGGAAAAACTTCTGGATAAAAAATAATAATAATAATAATAATAATAATAACATTGATTTTAAAGGGACATGGAAATGATTATGAAAAGTTATAATTTCAAGGATATTGTGCGATAATAGATAAATAGTTTAATATATTATATTATAATGATGACCTACAGTAGAAATTTTATTCCATAAAATTTAACATCAAATCCCCTTGGAATAAAATAAAATCTACGAAATTATCTATAAAGCATGGCGATTAAAATCTAATCTCGAAATCGTATAAATAGGGGGATAAAACATCATAATTTTGCCCATTAATTTACTGAAATCAACAGCCCGTAGTGCGTTAAGCCCTTTGTTATAAGAAACCACTAGAGAAGAAATTAATACATATTTGCCAGAAACATTCGTTCAAGTCGTTCATTTCAATACTATATGCCATTGTAACGTGAGTTCGATCATTATATAACAAACTGATCGGTATTATAGACATCTCGAATATATTTTATTATCGAGTTTTATCTCATATCGTTGAAGGAGGTTTTGCTCCAAGAAAAGGAGTTTATGAACCGTGTCCTTATCCGGAAGTTTTGATAGGTACATTTCGTGTAAACTGCATTGTTATTTAACCATTGTTTTATTTAGTGTTATTTGTAGTAATTTATATTGGTGTCCAAGTGTAACAACTGTTTTATCAATAAACTTTTTATAAAACCCAAATTGTCTTCATTGATTGAATTTAATAAAATCATTAGATCATTGTTGCCGTTTAGCATTGTCCTCATACAATATTAAACGCGAGTTTATAAAGAAATAATAAGGTTCAGTAGATCGTACATCGAGCTTGATCAGAATTCGACCGAGACTGATTAAGACAACAGTGATTTACAACGAGTTAAAATTTGAGAAGAATAATAATCAAAAAAAATACAAGCAAACCCGAAGCGCATCATTTTAAAACTCTATTAGAATGTTGTTTAAATAATGTGTTTAAAATCTTTATTGAAATTAATGTTTATGATAACTGTGTTACCACTGTTGAGAGTGACTCTTAATGACTCTTATGTAGGAAAGGAATTGAAAAAATAATTGGCATGAATTATACCGTGAACTTTGTGAATCAAACGGCTTGAGCTCATACACAAGCTATCGAATCTGGCACGTCTAGGAGACGCATAATAAGCGTCAATGCGTAGCAAACACTGACCTTTAGTGGACAGCTACTTTTGTGGGTTTGTTCGGAGGCAAAAGTACCGAAATACGGACCTTTTCCAGCGAATTATTAATGACTTGGCCTATTTTCATCCTTTTCAATAAAAACTAAAAGTATTTGTTCCTTATACTCTGTTTTATAATAA
>JBBMOY010849978.1:0-11182 GCA_037951405.1 Platydemus manokwari
TAATGATAATATTAGCAATAATAATAATAATATACAAAATAATAATGATGATAATAATAATAATAATGATAATAATATTGATAACATTAAAAATAATAATAATAATTAAATAATAATGAAAATAATGATTATATTAATAATAATAATAATAATGTTGTTAATAATAATGACAATAACAATAATATCGATAATAATAGTAATAATAATAATAATAACGATGATAATAATAATAATGATAATAGTAATCATGGAAGTAGGAACAATTACATTGAGATCGCGTCAATAAGAATAAAACATCAAAATTATAAATTTTACGAATCATTAATTAGGTGTTGACATCGATTTAGTTTTTTACTTAACCACATAGAGAAAGAATCTTTTTGGAAATTATATGCTCTAATGATTCCTAAATTAATCCGAAATAATGTGCACATATATTTAAGTAATTATTATTTAATTACTCGCTCACCAAATACTTCATAAAATCTCCTACAGATGAATAAATATTCGAATCGATTTTTGTTGAAAACAAATTTATTCAAGGTTTGTTAAGAAATATGAAAAAAAAACTTTTAAATCATTCAGCATTTATCAGTTAAAATTACCGACAACACATCATCGCGAAGGGTTGATAATTTAATACGGAAACAAAATTAACAAAGATAACCGTAAAGATTTATTATTGATAATAGAATATTGATTAACTGATTTATCATTTTAGGAAAAGTGAAAGTCAATTGGCGACGTCTACGGTCTTAATTTGAATGACAGCAATAAATATAATTGAAACAATGAGGTGTTTTTAATTTTGCTTAGATTATTTCGTAACTTGAACTGGTTCGAGAAAATTTAATAATTTCTATAATTTATAAATTAATGATTTTCGAACACTTATTGCGTGAAAAACGAATGAAATTGTTGTAGTATTTGTTGGGAAATTTAAAATAAAATAGTGGAAGGTGCTATGAAAAATCGATTATTTAAATTTTTTCATCACTTTTTTTAAAAATCTAATCCAACCGTTAATTCGACATCATCAATTTGAATTAGCATACTGAAATTAAGGGATGAGTTGATCGGTGACGTAATGAGAAATGAGTATGTTAGATTGATATACAATGACAAAATAAGAATTTTACTTCAAAAACTATTCTTAATTAATTCTCCTTGACAATTTGTTTCCATTCTCTTTGAATTAAGAGTATTTTTACAGTATGTTGAATACGAATGAGTGCACAGTCACAACTAAGTTATTTTTCCCAAATAATCAAGCACTGAAGTACATGATTCAGAAAAAATTTACATTTACTGACACTTAAAATTGTACCAAAATTAAAACGGAAAAATCAAATTATATATAAATGTTGGATATATCAATCAACAATATATATCTGAAAATTGTATTAACCAAAATATCCCAATCAAAATGTCCATAGCTGCAGTAAATCTTTTCACAATTCACAATAGAAATCACTCAATACGGGATCAGCACCCGAAAGTCAAAAACAGAATGGAATGTAATCAAAAACACTAATTACTAAAAATCACAAAAAGATAAGCTTAACACTCAAGTTACCGATCAAAAAAGACTGTCAAATATTCATGGAACTCAACCTTTTTCATAGACCTATCAGGTATATCTGCTTGATATCAGGAATCTTCATTTTACATTCGCCGAATTTGTTCGTAGATCGGTCTACTTAAAATTTTCTTCGCATCTCTCGTACCATCGGTGGATATTTGATCTTGCTGTCATCCATAGGCATGTGCCTGTAAATTATTAGCTTCTAAATATGGATTAATATTAAAACAAATCTGATTGATTGATGACACGTGTGTTTGTCGGGTCTGTGTGTATCAACCCTTTTTAGGGTTCTTTCTTTGGTTCTTGTAACCCCTTTGATTGATTTGTGATTTATCCAACCGAAATAATGAATTATCGAACAATTAACATAAACCAAATAAAATCGTATATTAGAAATTAAATAATATTGTTTATTAAATGGTGCATGTGAATTTTGGTGTTTGTTATCAATTGTTGGAAGGCGCCAGTCTATTATTGAATTTTAAATATGGATTAATATAGGTTATGGCCACGAGCTCCTGTCGAATCTGTGCGTTTCAACCCTTTCGCGATTATTTCCATGGTTTCTGTGAATATTTTGGTTTCTTTTGTAACCTACCCAATAGTTATAATACATACATTAAATTTATTAATACACAGCCTGCACTTCGGCACCACTAAGAATTCGATACTGATAGAATTGTGCTACCATATCTCAACTGAGGCAGCTAATAAACTATAACCACCATCAAATTCCATCAGAACACATCAAATTGAATTCTAAAATTAAAAAGAAAATCGATTCATACATCGAAAATTCATTATAAGGAAATTAGATCAGCGAATCCCTATCAATAGATTTGATAGATTGATCTTATTTATAATTTACGTTTTTCAAAATTCTCTCTTCATTATTAATAATAAATATTTGAACTTTTGCTCTGTCCACTAATTCTAGTAAAAATATATTACTGTAATTACAAAATCGAAATCAATATTTTAATCTGTCTACCAATCTCATTGTGATGTACACATATTTTATAAAGATTGATTTTATGCAAAAAATGTTTTGCTATTTTTAAGACTGAAAGAGAAATCAAGAATTTTAATCAGCATTATATTAATGGATAATTAAATTTCAAATATACCTACAAGCAATTGTAATTTATTTGTATCATCGATAAATCGATTTGTAGCGATTTTATTCTTATGTAAATCTAAAATTTAAATTTTAAAACCTTTAGTAAAAACAATATTCCTGAGTTATTATACTGAGCTGACTAAATTTTCCATCATCCGGAATAAGACAGATAATTTATTTTTTAAAAAAAAGTGTTGTCAAACATGTCGTATTTCAATAAGTGATGATGATTTATTTGATATTGAAAATAGTCGATTTTACAAATGTAGCAGAATTTTTGCACGAATTTTTTAATTTATTTCGAATTAGAAAAATACCAAAACTTTCAATGACAAAGTAACGACGATATTGCATATGGAGTACAGTCTTATTAAATTCGTCTGTCGACATGAAATTCTGAATGATAATAAAGAAGTATTGGAATTCTTGATAGAAAATCAAAGACTAATCAAATCATTATCCGCGGGATGAGCGCACGAAAGTTTAAACAAAAAACTAAAATTGAAATAAAAACAATATCAACTCAAAATGCACAGCTAGTATCTAAAAATATACGTAAAGTAAAGGATCGATACATACAGATTCGACAAATACACGTTAGATGTTTCTTATATATCAATCCATATATAGAACTCGATAATCAATTGATATACACTAAAAACAAGCAACAAGCATTGATATATACCAATAGCACGAGAGCTACAAGAAAATTTGCTAATAACCCGACGTTCAAACGGCTTTATCGAATGAAAAGTAAAACCTGGAGACATCGATTAAACACACACCATAAGTCTATAAAAGGAATTGGATCTCATGAGGATCTACGAGCCTATTTTAGTCGGAAATTAGTATCTTTGTGACTTTCTATCAACCAGGCTTTATCGCTTGCTTGGGATGATTATCGATTTAACTATTGAGTGTGATTCTCTGAAAAATTGGTTTTCTGTAAATTCTTGTATTCTTTAATAATAGTTACGTCATTTTGGTATTTAATGTCAGTAAATATCGTTACTATACAAAATTACAACAATAAATATTTGATTTGGTACATTATTGTATGCACATTTTGATTATATCGATTATTTTGTTTACCTGTGGTTTTCATCAAGTCTTAAATCGAGGTTTCTAAACTAATCTATTTTCTGACCAAGGGAAACCAAGCTATTTTTAAAATTTAAACTTGACCGTGATATAAAATTATCTTGTAATTCATAAATCAGCAACTTAATGTTCCCAAACCAAAACTTAATTCTGTGTCTTACAAGGATTTTTAATCAATACATTTTGATATTTCAAGCCTTTACCAAGTCTTGATTTTAGAAAGGGCGTTAAAAAGAGAACATTTACACAAGTGAAACAGCTAAATTTCACTAAACGAGCCCTTAAATAAATTAATAAAAATTAATTTTCAAAAATTAGTCGAAATTTTTTTGTAAATCTTTAAGAATTATGCTGGGAGTCCCACCCAATCAAACTAATCAATTCAACTATCTTTAACTCCATTCTGCACTATACATAATTATATGACCCAAGTAAATACAATTTTCAATACATGACTCAAGCAAATACAGTTCCATAACTTCAAACCATATAATACATAATTATATAATACAAACAGCTATTGTATATGCATATGCACATACTGTCTAATACACATATTGCCTAAATAAAACATAACCAAGTATACTCTTGACTTTGGACTTCGAATCTTAACAAAAGCAGAGTTCTCCTCCTGCAAACAATTATCCCATGTGACGATTTATCCTCTGTGACTACTTGTGTAGCAATTTATCGAATTTTTTTGTTATAAACAATTTGATATTCATGGTGTGTATGCTTAATAATTTTATGTCGTTTAGTTTGAATTATTTTTATTTGAATTATTTTTATGTTAAGTGTAACGAAATGTAGGGAGAAGAATGGTAGTAGAGTACGGGAAAAAGGAATAGAATATATTAGAAATAATTCAGTAAATGTTAGTAGAAATAATAATACATTAAAATCGTAATAAAATATATATTAAAATTGTATAACAAAATATATGTTAAAATTATATATAAATAATTATTAGAGTTATAACAAAAAATAGTAGTAATAATAAAAACAATAATATAATATAATTAAAGAGATGAGCATTAACAAGTTAAAAATAAACAAGAAATGAAAGCGGAGGCCGTTAACAGAGGCCAGAGAAGTTGCCAAAAATGGAAACGCGGGGACAGTACAGCAAGGTATAAATACCGAGCTGATTTCAGAACGAGCAACAACCAACAAAATAAAACACAACATCCAAAGCCACAACTGAAAACACTACTACAATAATCAAGCAAAAATATCATTGTCAAGTGAATTCAGAAAATTGGAAGTAGGAATCATTCAACGGCAGAACTATAGTGAATCAAAGGAAATTAAAAGGAACCAAGAAAAACCAGAAGACGTGAACCGGGTCAATCTTTATTATCCAGAATAATTGAACTACGAGTTTTGCGTGAAAAGAATATTTCTTGACGCCGCTGGTTTGGGAATTTCATTGCGTGGAGTAAGGTTCACTTAGTTTTTAGCTCATCTCTCACAATTCAATTAATTAATTAGAATAATCTATTATTGGATAACTTTAACGGTCATAACTCTCGTGATTTAATTAATCAATTGACATAATTTATCATTTAAAGCTCGATAATCTTAATTGTTATCAATCGATCCCCTAATATTTACAACGTTTGCTGAACCCATTGAAATATTAATGAAAATTTTAACTTTTATGTCAACACGATAATTCGTATTCTAATATGTCAAAATCTTTTCCTATCTAATTGACCACTGCTCCATCCTCTTCAGATTTTGTCGGCTACTTGCTTAGGCAACGGCGCTGACCATTTACTACATTTTTGTTAATAATTTCGGCTACTGTTCCATTTTGTTTCTAAATAAATTATTTTATACTGATTGTCTTACCGACTTATTGAAACTCAATATATTAGACATCGTAATAAGAATATATAGGTCGTATAGCACTAACTAGAATCAAATAAACGATTCATTAAATTCATGTTTCAAAGCCAATTATCTACTCAGTTTTCTTATTGTAATTAAATTAAATTTAGGTAAGGTATTAATTGCCTTTACTTTAACGAGACCTTTAGTTAAATTCAATAATTATTCCAATAGCGTGGTCTTCATAGCCGTTATTGAAGCCTCTTAGAACCAGTAAACAAAAACAACAATCCTAACACCCCCATTTTCATTTTAAATAATTAAATAAAATAAAAACATGATATATATGAAATAAAAATAACAAAATACCAAGAAATTTTAAAAATCGAAAAAATAGAAAAATAAAATAAAATCTTCTACCATTATTTTTTAAAAAAATTATTATCAGTATTATATTTATTGTTAAAGGTGTGGCCTAAATATGATCCAATACATCACAGAAATTATGAGCCTATTAATAATAAACATCACTTATATGTTTCAATATATTGTTTCGAAATCCAAAAGGCGTTATTATAAACTAATCAAAATAGTTAGCCTATATCCGTTAATATTCATTGCTAGCCGACATGTGTTTGCAATTATTATTTTGTCATTGATCGAATATTGATTTCAGATTAGAATTCGATATTATTTCTTAGATTATATTACCCATTCAAGTGGATATGGAAATGGATAGAAAAATACATTTCTAGACACTACTTAAAAGAAAATATCCACAGGAAAAAAATTTATTGAGAAAATAAACCATACATACTAATTGTGTATTGAAACTGGACGGAAATCAAATTAAAAATGATTTGTCAAACAGATTTATTGAAATCAAATTCAACCATAGCGATCTAAGAAATAGCCATGATCAGAACTTTACAAGATTGAGATACCAGCTAAATATTCATTGCAGTTTTTGTCTGAAAAATATTCCTGCAAATTTCGGATAGAAAAAGGACAGCATATCAAAGCATCGTCGAGAAAGAAATGTCAAATTACATGAGAAGCATGCAAGCTTATGGCGTTTTAATCTATAAAAAGATTTTTGTTCATAATTATTTTTGCTCACTTTTCATGGTGATGATTCTAAATTGATATTTGGTTTGTCGATCGATGGTTAATATTGGATCAAGTTCTTGCATGTTACTTTTAATATTATTAGTTTTTTGAGAGAAAAATCTGATATAAACTGCTATTTAAATTTACATAATTTAATAAATTTAATAATAATAATAATAATAATAATAATATTAATAATAATAATAATAATAATTTATACCCAAAGTGTTACAGGAATTTATTCAATAATTTTATACGTTAATTATTATACTTTTATGCATCAATTCGCAATAATTGTGGATTATCATCAGGTTACTGGCTTTAATCCTTTGTTTTGTATTAATTAGTCATCGAACTCCAATAATAGATACAATTTTGAATATCCAGCGTCAGTAGATATTTAACAGAAGATTAATCTGATTTAAGTTTTTTTTACTGTACTCGAAACCTGTCATTTGCTAGGGTAACAACACAGTCAGAAATTTTTTCCTCCCTTTATTTATTTCCGTGTGTGGTCATTTCCATTCTCTTCATAACACATCAGTCTGATTATAGAATATTTTCTAAAGTTTTTAATTTTCCTTTTGCAAAATTTTATGATGAAGATGACAAGAAAACGAAAATAGGTATAGATTACAATATAAGTTCTTTGTAATGAAATTATCAATGTAATGTCGGAAATCTAGATCACTTATATGTCAGTCATAACCACAAAATTAGTGCCATAAATTTCATTGTGAAACAGAAAATTTATGAATAATTTACGTACTTCAACAATGAGAACTAATTAGTAAAATTAATTACATTAATAATCAAACTAATGAATTACTCAGACTTTAATTCTATTTAAATAGAGAGAAATTATATCATACAGACAAGATTCCGGATATAAATTAAAGACTGAATAGAGATATTTTAATGGAAATTTGATTTATATCAACATTATTAGAACTCTGAAGATATTTGCAGATAAAAATTTATAAGATACAAATATTCATTATTTCAATATTTCATTTATTTATTAATATTAAGCTATTTTTTAAATTTATTTAAAACTTAGTTTAAGCAATTTATAAAATCATGAATTACGATTATTTTTATTAATTGTTTTTATTGAAAATTCTGATAATTCAAAACTTATGAAAAAAAGTTTATCGAAACAATATTTTTTGAGGAAATCTAAAATACCAAATATAATATAAAATACCAATATAAAATCAAATAATCACAAACAATGAGTATCAACATTTTTTTAAAATTAAAATAAAACAAACTTAAAAATCACAAAATTTGTTTAATCGCATCAAAATTAAAAATTGTTTAACCGACCTCAAGGTCATAAGGAAAATTTCAACTAATACCTAAGATTAGAAGTTACGCCATGTTCAAAAATAGAATAATAACGAAATTTTCTATAAATAACTATGTTAACTAAAAATGGTAACTAACATATTACATACCATAAATAGTATGGCATGATACTAAGTATATGATGTTACTAAAAATAACAACATGACATGTGAAATACACATGTAATACATTGAGACATTATATGAACGAGTAAAACTAATCACTCGGCGCAAAAAAATTTAATGCAAAACTATGTCACATCAAATTATTTGAGTAATTATAAAAACGAATTTTATTATTGGGCAATTTCCTTATCCGTTTCAATATTTATTATTTCAATTATTCTAAAAATTTGTACAATTTCATAATGAACATTTTTTTTATTGTAAAAATAATTATTTGTAGATTCACGGCTATTTCTAGCCTTGTTGTCTTTTAAAATTCAGTAAGATTTCACTTGGTTCTCCATCTTCATTTTTATATAGAAGATTATCAGAGCCCATAGGAGGCACGGCCTTTGCTTTTCTCTTGAGGTTACAGTACTTATACAGTAGAATTATATCTTATCAGCTAGTTATCATAAATAAAATATATTTTATCTACTTATCTCAATTGTTATTGCTTGTAATATAATTAGTATTTATATTTTAAATATTATTTAAATTTATTAATTGGGAATTATTTAGTGAAAAAAACCTTTACTGTTGGAGTCTATATAAGTTAAAGATCTTAAAAACGTCTGATTTATTATTAATATTTAGCAATAAGCTTTAGAGTTTATTGGAGTTGTGATGGAATCTCATTTTTGTTATATGTCACAAGCTCTATTTAATGTAATATTAAATCAGATTATAGTGATTAAATACTCGACTTCCTTGAATGCGATGGTGTGTTAGCACTGATGCTCATAATTTTAAGCATATATATAGTTAAAAATAAAGCTATGTATTTGAAGATCTATTCATTTGCATTAGTTTTTGTTCTGTCTTCTGGGTGTACCAGCAGTTTTATACTATCAGTCGTAATGCGCTTAAAGTCCGAGACATCACTTGTCGATGTTAGCTGTATTGGCATTTAAATTTCAATACAAAGATGAATTTAATATTTCTTATTTGAATCATTTCGATGGGTTTTTAAATTCCAATGTTCAATGACACTCAACTCCCTGGTATTTTGCGCGACATATTGAGAATTTTAAGATCATGCAATAATTAATTCCAAATACACTGCCGTTTTTGTTTATTTTATATATTTATTATTATACTTAGGTTCTTACATGTCGTTTGAATGACCTTCATAATTACAATATTTTTTCTCATGCAGCGTATTCTTCGAAACTTCAGATTCAAACAACGCAGAAAATCGATAAGAACATTTTATTAATTGAACCAGATTACTCCATTTAGTTATAGCTTAAATAAAAAAAATAGCTTATACAAAAGGTAATGGCAGATATCGTTGACAACTACTTGTCGCTTTCGGTCAGTACATTTAACTACAATGATTGAAACATATGGAATAACCTTCACGCCCATAGATTTATTTCTAATAAAGTGACATTATGTCGCAAAGGATTTAGTTTCACATATCTCTACTAATTACATCATAAAGCAAACACGAGTGCCAGATTCAAACGACATAAGTAATGTTTGATGACAACTCTTGATGCTCTAACTGTGACTACTACTATTCACGATGGTCTGCGAATGTCTACAGCGTTGTCTTTTGGAAACAACGAATAAAGGCGTTCAGTCAGACGCAGGAATCTGAATTGTAAAACAAGCCCCATCAAAACGTTTCAGTAATAAAATTGGCTAAACGATTAATATTTGTGAAAATGGCTATGAAAAAGTAAATTTCTGACAGTGGATAAATAAAAATAAAGGAAAATAAGTGGTCCACATTGGGATAATTAAGCACCCAGTTATATTATCAATATGTAATATTTTAAGGTGTCGATCTATTCATATATATACACGACTATGAAACACACAACAGATAAAATGAGAAATCACCCAAACATTTGAACAATTAACGAGCTATTAAGGGAGAATAGAATCATTGATCCTCCAGACACAAACATTAGGAATTAAATAAACATCAAAACATGGTGTTAGAGCAAATATTAGAAATGTATTTTTGAATTTTATAATCTTAAACAAGTCAAGAAAGACAGAATAAAAGATTGAACTAGTTCTATCGATACAAAACAATGGTGGCAGATCCAGCATAAGTATCATCAGCATCAACCATCCATCCATCTATTATTATTATTTACAGTGCAATTACAATTCAATTATCTCATATTTTGCATTCGTTTCATTTTTCGATCTTGTTTTTTCTGTTTTTTATCATCCGTCACTGATTCGTTAGGACTTGGAGCAAAGAACCAAGGCCCGAGAAAATTGACCCACAACAATTGAAACAATCTGCCAGGTAGCTTAAAGGAAAAAATCATGCATTATACCACACGATAACATTAAAATGAACAATAACTTACAATGAGCAGTAATAAGAAGAAATATCCACTGATTAATGCCAACGTCTGAATTATACTGATGAGCAAAATAACGTCTTTCAAATGTCTAAAAATAATTTCATTTGAACCAATTTAACGAAATATGTTTTTAATTTACTCTGCAACTCCATCTTTCATATTAAGATCAATGCCAGCATCTAATTCTCGTCCGGAAATAGTGGCTCTTGCCATGTATTTCATTAAATAATATGATCCCGTAGATAATGAAATCGATATTGAACTAAAAACTAAATATTTATAAGACAACCGGGACCAAAATAAAGAAACATTGATAAGACCGAACAATATCTGGAAATAAATTCATTAATATACAAAATAACTTGTAAAATATCACTTACATTCACGGCTAAAATAATGTAAAAGTAAAATTTTAAGGTCTCTAAATTTTCTGAATGTATTTGTTTTTGACTTTTTGTTTTTTCTTTAGTTGGTTTTTTACAAAACTTTGCCAAAAACGACTTATTTGAGTTCATTTTCAATTTGTCGCCAATGCCTAATACGTACTAATGAAATACAAAATGAATATTTAAACAACCTTGATGTA
>JBBMOY010851089.1:241-11182 GCA_037951405.1 Platydemus manokwari
AATTATAACGATAAAAATTAGCATTTCGAATTAACATAATTGTGATTTTTGCGCATTTATTATCATGATAGTTTGATTAAATATTTTTTAATTTATATTGTTAATATTATATGGCTTTCAGTTGTGATATTTGTGTAATAATCGTTTGGAAAATAATAAACCCGATTGGGAACAATCACGCAATTAATCCAGTGTTGAATTGGCGCTTGAAGAAATGTACAGATAAATTGCACAAGAATTTCCGTAAGATTGATTAAAATGTGAAATCCATAATTAATAACTTGAACGGTTTTATTGATGACATAATGCATTAAAATTTTTGTCAGTCATTAATCAATTTTCTATTTCAATCGATTTTTTACAATTTAAAAGAACACATGTAAAATAGGCCCCAAAGTTTTACTTAAAGATTTTTGGTTGAGCAAATTTGTCGATACTTTTGTTAAGTAGTCAAAATATAAAAAATAAATAATCTTACCTTTTGATGAAAATTGGTCCTATTTCGGCAATCTATAGGTCTAATCAGTAACTCGGCTTAGAGATATATAGGACTTGTAGATCTTTCTGAACCTTCAGGAGCAGTGACTGCGGTGGTGATGATGGTGATTTTGTGATGCGGATGGTATCCTAGTTGGGCCTTCTCTAAGCTTTAACAGTGTCTCGGACTAGAGGCAGAAAGAATTAAATGAAATCAAGAAAATAGCTACCCGTTTATATAACAATTCAAAGACCAATTCATCAAGTAATCCAAAACCCAGGTTTACTATATGGTGGTCAAAAAAAACTACACAAACCCCGACGGGATTTTGAAGCGCTGACAGCCAATAAATTTTGAAGCATTGTTGCCCTCAGGATAAATCCCGTCGAAGTACGAAAATTTAAAGAAAATTATTTTAAGAATCCAAATCATATTGGGTTACAGATTGACCCCCGACATTGATGTATGATGATGGCTCAGTCTGATAATTAATTAAAAATAATAATTATATTATAATTAATTATATTTGTTATATAAAATGGATATTATCAACTAATATAAATAGTTGATAAATACTGCATAAAATTTTACAAAAAATTGTTTAAATTCATTTGATATCAAGTGTGTTCCAATTATTTTTTTACGTTATTTTTTCATGTTTTAGGGTGCCAAAATGAGTAGGCACTAGGCCATTTTTTATAAATAGATTTTATGCTGTAAATTTATTGCTTTACTCAAATAAACTTTATTATTTCATTTTGTTTTAATTCAATACCCGTTTAGTTATATTCAACACACATAACACATCTGCCAAAAGTATCTAACTTAGGCAATTATCTTTTATACCATAAGTTCAAGTGAATTTTATTAAAATGACAGTGATATCGAATGCACCGATGAGCGAATTATGGAATGATATATGTTTAAGAATGATTCGATTTAACTGGTCTTTTCTTAACAAACCACTGATCAAAAGTCATGTTCAGCAGATTGAAATATAGAAAGAATATTTATCAAATCGAAACAATCACAAATAATAATTTTTTTACTAATTTTAATAAGTTATTAGTTCCAAAACTACATTTTAATTATAGTGAGATATGTGATTATCTGTCAAATTTATTATCACGTTATAATATTGGAGTTAAAATCTCAATACTAAGATAAACTAAAAACAAAACACAGATCTGAGGTGGCTTACTATCAGAAAGAAATTTATAACACTGAACCTTACCCACAATAAAAGACTGAAATTGCTTGAAGTGAGTTGACTACTCTTATGAACTGTATTGTGAGTATTTACTGGCTGTTTAGAATTGTACTAATCATTTGTTAGAACCATCTGAAGACATTCTCATGTATTTTATTGAAAGAATTTCATTTATATGTTATGTCTTATGTCAAAGTCAAATCAATGGGTTTTGATTTGAAAGCCTATGACTGCCTGCCACAAATTGTGTGTGTATTATCTGACTATGTTCATACCCTTTTAGATATAATTTTAGCAGTTTTGATAGTAATTTTGGAATTATTTCCGAATAATTTGGCTTTGAGTTTTTGTCAGCTCAGTAGAAATTATCTAAATGAACATTAATAATTAAATAATTCTTCTTAAAATGAGATCTTAAAGACGGAACAACCTTTGAAACAACCTAACAGTGTGGATACTATTTTTCTAGTCACATCATGTGGTCTGTTTATAAACAGTCCTTACTTATGGAGTTGAAATTGTCTTTGAGATTTTGCTCATTATATTGCTAGCACTTTTAATTTAACTGATCTTAAAGATAATAGAAAATAATTTAAATCTAAGAAGCAAAATAAAACATATCCACTAGATGCTTGAAATTTGTTAATAAATCTTATCAATTCGTAGCAACTAAATGAAAAATCGTTTCTATTCTATATGCAAATAAATACAAATAGCTTTTTAAAGCAGATGGTTAATTATAATTTTTGCATATCAGTAATTGCAGTATAATTAAAACTGAAATCGTCAATGTGTAGATGCAGCAGGCATCATTTAAAATTAATAAATGAATTGTTACTATTATTGTGATTATCTTTTTCTCTGAATTATATTTTTACAAATGATCTTATGTCAAATAGTGAGAATAGTTCATATGCATATTAACTATAAAGTCATTTCAAATCAACTGAAAAATATAATTCTCAATGGCTTAAGGTTAAGAACAGAAACCATTTTTATACACTCCACATAAATTTTCATTTAAGTCGGGTCTTAAAACACTTAAAAATCTATCAAATACCTGGATTTCAACACTCATGTTCAAATGAATTTTTTATAATTGTTGCTATTATGGATTAAATTTTATAATAAATACAACTTATAAAGTCTTTGTAAATAAATCGATAAATTTCTCTTATAAGACTACAGCAATGTTATAGAATCTAATATATTTTTTGTATTGAAATCTTTAATCCACTGTCTTTTATGTAAACATTTCTCTTGGAAGAAAGTCCGATGACTTGTAGCGAATTCAAATATTCAGATAATGCAAAAATTAGAAGAAATCATTAAAAATATCACTGGAAACCGAAACATTGAACTGTCCATCAATTTGCGCTGTTAACAAACTAATGAAAATTTTAATTGATTTGGTAATGTTTTTTTAATAATTAATAACAACAACCGTTAATCATTCTTAATTATTGAATTAATGAATTTATTTAGAATTTATTCAATTTTTTTTTATTTTCTGGTTTAAAATCTATGTAATAACTTTCTTTCCATAACAAATATTTAACAATAATCTCATTAAAAACAAAACAATTTAATTTAAAATTTATTTGCATATTATTTGCTTTATTCTAATGATTAAAAACCAATTCGTTATTTTTTATGTTCGATTTATTCAATGCATATTTTAAATTGTTTTGAAAATCATCTGATCTACTTTCAAAATGATGAAATTTTTGCGTATGAATTAATTTTATAATTTAATTTTACATATATTTATCAAAAATTTCATTCAAAAATTCGTTGAGAAAAAATTTAAATTGAAGAGAAAAATTGTATGTCTCGGTTTTATGGATTGATTGAGGACTTTGAATGACTAACATATAATGTCATATTAATAACAGATTTGGAATGCAGTGGCTAGATCTCCAAAATAAAATGAATAAAAATAAATTATCGGGCCTTATCAATATCCGATTAAAAATTAAGTAATACATCCAGTGTTAATTTTATCTTTATCTTGTAAATATTATTTCTATGATTGTTACAATTCAGTTTTGTACTTGAAATAAGAAGCAATAATAAACTCAAAAATATATTATTTAAAATAAATAACTTAAAATATTTAGTTTTCCTTTTATGACATTTTTATCGCTTGGCGAATGTTAATTTATTAGTGGTGTGTATTTCATGGTATACTTACAGTGTGGATCTTGTGAAAGTAAAAGCAAAAACAGTGTTGGCACTAAATTCTGAATAACCAAACAGTTGATGATATCAAAAATCAAAAAATTTTCAAGCTTTATTCCTAATCCATATGACTCAACATTGTATCACAAAATACAACCCAAACTTAGCTTTCAATTCGTAGTTGGCCATCTTTACATCGGTATTTATACCTGAGATTTATGTGCAATTTTTGTATCACGTTTATTTCATATTTTGATTTTATCTTTACCTTCTCATGTTTGTATTGGACTTGTCGGTTTTTGTATGTGCGGCATTGGTCAATCCTTATTTTTGCGTGTTGTGTGACTATGTCCCTTTTTGCAAATTATCGTTTCCCATCTAATTCAACTATGATAGGTTGATTGCCATGCCAGTATAGTTATGTTATTGTTATTATTTAGAGTATTTCTTCATATTTTTATATTTTTTGGTTTACAAATTGTGCATTACTATTACGTATATTAATTTTAGAATACAGTCGAAGATTATGAAATAAAAATCAAATTGAAACTGTTATTTATTACCGAAATTTCCAATAATAAAATATCTTTCATCGAATCATCTATAATACACTAATATAAAAAGATCCTTTTCGAGTAATGCATATTTTTATTAACAAGAGAAATACAAGATAAAATTATATTATTGAAAGAAATATTTCAATAACAAATCATTTTGCTACACAAGTTTCTAAATATGAAAACAGTCTTAAATATTCCTTAAATAATATATGTAATGGATTTATTAAAATTCTCTCGAAATGCCCAGAACTAATTAATTTACAATACGCTTTTGATTATTTGATGATTTGCTTAACAGAAGTATTGTGGTAAAAATTTGTATCGAATTGTGTTTATTAATCTCACTGAGATATTTCTCGATATAATTCTAGAATGATAAATATTCTATGAAAATGTGATGAATTGTATTGAAAATATATAATTAAAAAACCAATTTATGAAAAGAAAAGTGATTTACCATAATATATCAGTTTGTTGTGTATTCCAAATAAAAACTTAGAATACATGAGAGAAACCAAATAATTCGTTACAAAAATTTCATAGAAAATCCGTAAACAATGATGAAAAAACAATAAAATCTGTACCAGATTCTGATTTAAATGATAGTTTTTCGAATAATAAATTAATACATAATTAATTATGATATTCAAATCCGAATACTCCTTTGGATTTTACTAATCAATATATATCTCATATTTTATTTTTATTAATCTGAATATTTAAAATTTCTCGATGATAAAAGCTTATTGTTGAGCTTACAAAATAATCAAATAAATTATTTATAAATATTAATATTTTGTCTTCAAATAATTATGGATTAAATTAATGTTTGATTTTTATGTTGATTAAATATTAAATTCACTCAAAACTCCCATATTACCACTTATATAAGCACGATATCATCGTGATGTTATGCATGAAGTTCATTCACAAAAGTGTTGCTTACATTTATAAAGATTATAATTTCCACGCAGTCTTTAAAATTCATACGATAAACTGTTTAATATTCGAAATTTAACGACGATGATTTCATTTACTCAAAAAATCTTTAGTAATGGAATTTTTCCAAAATAAATTACATCATTGAAATCTGTGAATGATGTTCATTATTTTGTATTTTAAGTAAAAATAACTCTATAAACGAATATCTCCAAGACAACGATGTTTAAGTCTCCTGTGCCTCATCAAACAAATCTCTACAAAAATACATAATTCCTTTACAACATAAAAAGATTAATCTTCTTAATTTTCAAGAATAAATTCAAATGTGTAACTTGACATCTGTAAAACGACTTAATCGAAACGTCTACAAATTTAATTACTTTGCAAAAAAAATTACTTCGCCATTTTATTTATAAACTTCACAATTTTAACTATAAGAATTTTTATTTAAAAATCACTAAATATGCTTATGTAGTATTCTTAGATTTATATTTGATAAAAATATTATTAAATATTGAGTTAAGTTTTTCAATTTTTAAATTGAGATAGATAAAGTTATTTTAAAATAGTTGATTTAATTATATTTTGATTTAGTTTCGCAAATACATTTCTTACCATATATTAGTTAACAATTCAAATTATATTTTTATTGCTGTATCTAGTAAGTCAACGATCCTGACATGAACTATGATCAATGATAAGAATGTCTTTGGAAATTTTATTTCTGAAATTCGGCATGTTGAGATAATTGTAAAAAATAAAATTAAAACCAAAAATAATTGTTCAGATTACCAGACCGATTTATCCGAAGTCAAAGTTCTGTCGAAAGATACTTATCAAATATGTGAAAATATAAAAAAAATTATAATTACATATTACTCATATTGAATAAGGTAATCAAAATTCAATAATATTTAACAAATAGATTTAACTCAAGCTCATTTAGACAGAAATTAGATCAATCAATAAAATTGAGCTTATACTGATAAAAATAACCTTGTGTTAGAAATTGGATCAAATAAGTAGTCCTAATATGAAAACGCAGCATTGAGACCACGCCGTGTTACGTTAATAATGCTTAACATCACAGTTGCGGAAATTCTGGATATCAGAAGCCTTCTTTCTCAAGAGTATGTGTGAGCAAAAGAAAGTTTACTTGAAATTATAAATAAAAGCCCTTAATATATAACAAAACTATGAGAATACTAAATTCAATGTAAAAAAGTACTCTCATGTTATGTAATCATTGATCAATCAACATTCTATTTTTGAAGTTATGGCCAAGTCAATATTGTTGAGTTGAGACGAAATTTCACAAATGAAAAACGATTTTTCACATTGGAATCCTTATTTTAGTACTTTAAGCATTTACATACCTACACAAACATGCAAGCATGGCAACCAACCATTCACAGCAAACTTAAATGGAAAATTTTAATTCGAAAAGGGGCATAACCACACAGTAGCACACATAGAAATCAATAAATTCCATTAGAAATTGAAAAATAAAATATCAAATCAAAAGGCGTACACAAATTACACACTAATTTCAGGTATAAATCCTGATGTAAAAATGCCCAACTGTCAGTTGGAATCCAAGTTTTTGGTTGTAGTTATATTGATTTATGGATTTTTGGTTGAAGTTTTAGAGTCATTTTGGTACGTACTGATTAGTACATTTTAGTGAAATACAAATTGCAACTTTCAATTGTTTTGAATCCCAACAATATTGTAAAAATAGAAAAAGTTAATAGTGCACTTAAAAGATACTTGATTGAGATTATCATGAACAATTTTCCAAATCAATAGTATGTTGATGAATAAAGCTACTAATATTCCGGGTTATTCCAAACCCAACTAAATAAATATTACTACTTATAATAAGCGAACCTCTGATTGAAAATTCAGAATATTGTGACGCATCATCATGTTGACGTTATTCCTACTCAAAACACTCAAATATTGGATTGCAGTTTTGATAATGAGAATCCTAGGTATTACACATTGGCAAAGTGAAAACTCTCATGGCGCAATACTGTGGTAGTAGCGCTGGCCATTGAGACATTAGTCTGAACTTGAATCATTTTATGATATTCTTGTACGAGATTATTCCGTGGTAATGGTTTTCAGCCTCTCGTTACGAAACTTAAATTTTACTCTAAACCATGTCCAGCTCTATCACTTTTTAAACATCTGTAATATTATTTAAATTTGATATGAACCAAGTGCCTTTATTTATAGAATTCCACAGAATTTATCTCAATTATCAATCTCAATCCTGGATCATAAAGTGAATGATTTGTGAATACTTTTCTACCCTGGGTGTGTTTAAGAATCATTCTTGCAATTATCGAACCAATCAGCTCGCTATTTTAGACAATAGTTGAATCATTCCAAAAATCGGATGTCTCTTGCAATCAGAATTAAGGAGCCTTTCTCGGTTATTCTGATTGAATCAGGTATTCACAACGTTCAGTTTTATGACCCTTTATATGAACGGTTTTCCAATAAAATCCACAATAAAGTAAAGAACTGTGTAAATCAACTCAATAAAAAGAATATTATTACCCTCTCCAACAGAGTGATGACGATCGATCCCATAATCATCACGGCTCCAAATTATAATGATTGTCTCAATATTTGGCCGAGAAATGAGATAAAAGGGAAAATTCAAGACGCCGATGTGTTCTCTGTTTGTTCTTGCCACCAAATTATTATCAGTGCCTTCAATTCACTGAATTTAACCAACTAAGAGCATTATTTATTTATTCATACTAATAATTTTAATAATGATCACTTGTCTCTTATGTTGAAGGATATTGTAGATAAATTGATGAAATAAGGATTTATGCAACCTAACGACTTCTTAAAATTAACATGTTTTGAGTCTAGGTAGAATGGGCCTCTCACTTACAATGATATTTAGAAATTCAGAAATGTTATTCAATGATTTGCAATAAAAATTCTTGACACAACCTACTCGGAGAACTGGGTAAGTGGAAAATAATTAAAATGTATCACAATGGGACAAGAAATTTAGAGATGTTTGATAAAAGTTTTGAGGTTGAGCAAATAAGTCAGGAGATTTTGTCACATATTCCAGTTAGAACGAAAACCTAAGCTGCCAAAGTCAACTACATCTCAGTTTCAGGATCCCATACTAGTTGTCATATGTTGAAAACCTAAGACCAATGTTCAATACCAAGTTCAAAGTGACGGTCTAGAAAATTAGTCTAAAAAATGCTTCCAAATTCACTTACTCCAATTTGACTATTTATAACAAATCTATAAATACGGTGACTCCTGAAATTCAAATTAACTCTGAGATAATGCAAGACCAACGTCTCTTTGTCCTATTATATGCGTTGATCACTTTATTACAACTGAGTTAGCAAATGAAAGGCTTCTGACATTTTCAATAAGAGAATCTGGGACCTTACTTGATCTTGTATAATCTTACAATACCAATGATCTGCAAATATTATTGAACATAATCCCTCAATGCAATGAAAAAATGCAATATTTTGTTCAATTCTCAGAGATGAACATTTATTTCTCCACTATAAATTTGCATCCAATCCGAAAACTCAATCAATTTATGGAGCGTCAAATATATATATTTAGAATTACTTTGTTATATGCTAGTAATGCTATCGGTGATGGACACTGGGGATTTCTGTCTACTAAAATTGCTAAGAACCACTAATTCAGACCCAAAGTCAGATTTAATTGTCTTGGAAATCTTTTTTGAGGCTTTATTCAGAATCCTAGGCTTTGTATATTGCCAATTAATTGGCATTTCTTCGAAAAGAACACCATTAAAAGAAGATTCGAATGCTGTAAGGCCTCTGTAAAATCACCGAAGAATGCCTTTCATTCATTGTCTAGAGATTTAATGAATATATTTTATACATAGGATTCTCGATTTTCCAAATCTTTTAATAAGTATCAGTAAGGCGATCTTACACCTTCTCAAACGGGGTACCATTTCTATAAATAGAAGATAGCTTCAACCAAAGAATTCTCCATTTGACAGTGAAGATCTGATGGCCAATACCAATGTGTACCACTAAATCCATCAAGTGGCACTAAAGAACACAAAATGCATCACGAACTGGTATGAGTTGTTTTTATTCATACCCACATTGTAAGACCCTCTACCTATAATCCTAAAGTCCCTCATTATCTTTCAAGTAATTTGAATTTTAGAAAACATTGTGAAAATATCGACAAACATCTGTCGATATCCAGTAATAGACACTTTCTTGGATTTGGCACCATCATCAGACTGGAGTCCTGATCAAAATACTTGACGAGTTATATCTATAAAATGTAGGGATTGGTCAGTGCTTTCGAATCACGTTTATTGTTATAAATAAACGATGACACTCTCGCAAAGCCTTTCAGAGAACAATGAAAAAAGCCATATTATCTTTCGAGCTATTACAAATTCAGAAATATTGAAACTGATTTGCTTTCAATCAGTTCAATATTCAGATCACCTAGATCTTCAAGAAATTTTTGTAGTGATAGAAAAATTAGTTATTTATGTCGGTGTTAACGACAGCAGCAGCATTAATATTTAAATTTACAACTTGTAATAGAAGTATGAACTGGAATGGAAAAGACAATTAATATCTGGGAATATTCTGTAAATCTTATTTAATCGATATTTTTTTAAAGTTTTATCGGATTTTAATTATTCTTTGCATTGATATCTATGTATGCAATTCGGTGTCTTTTTAGATTAACACTTTGCCGCTCAATATTCTGTTATTAGAAAAATAAATAATTCTCTGCGATTGACAAATAAAAATATAACACGAAAAAGGAATTCGTGTTTATTCAATATCAGTTTACTTTGATCCTCAATTCAAAATTACAGACTATCATTAACAGAAAATAGCAAATGTCTGTCGGAATATTGTATTCATCTAACTAAGTAAAATCGAATTAGTTTGCATGGAAAATTTTCTGACGATTATTGTAATTATATTAACAATGTCTGAATTTGTATTCACTGAACTACCAACAATTTTATCGGACTGCATAGAAACGAAACAGTAAATATCAGTTTTAGAATAAATAACTACTTGACCAACAATTGAAAACAAATTATTATGCTAGTTAAACAGATTAAGTAATATTAATAAATAACACCAGACAACAATGGATTAAAGCAGAGCAAACAATTTATTTTACATCATTTCATCATCAAATTTGACAATATATCTTGTAATAAGTGAATGATTGTTTTGGTGTGCCGTTTTTGTCTCACTGCATATGATTATCAATTAATATTGATAAAAATATCGTGTTAATATTTTGCACAAGATTTAAATTCAAAATACTCTCATTTGAAATATTTATGATAAAATAATGAAGCACTTCAAATTGGTCAAGAATAATATTAATAAAATTCTTTAACAAGATACAATTTAAAACAAATCGAAGATTTTAATTCATAGCTATTTAAGATGTAGTAATCAAAAAGTTAATGAAAAAATGGAATTTTATTTCTATAGTTATAATTATGAAAATAATAGCAATGATTAAGAGATTAATAATAA
>JBBMOY010852200.1:0-11182 GCA_037951405.1 Platydemus manokwari
AATATTTTCTTATGAGTTATGCTTCTTCAAATATGTGCATGAAAATCGGACATTTCATATGGGACAACCTAATATTTCTAACACAAAGGCAACTATATTAGATGGTGAGAACATATTTGTAAATATTAATAATGAAAAATTTAGTAAACGTTATATCAAATTAATCAATATTTAAGATCCATGTAAGATCCATGGATTTGGCATTTTATCTCTTAAGAATGATAAAGACAATCATATCAGTCTATTACAACCTCACTGCAATATTAACACTGACATCACATTTTTATCATACTTGCTGCTAGTTTACCAAATAAATATTCAAGGGGACAAAAGAACACGTATTATGGTAAAATATTGATTTTTCGTTCTTAATCGAAATTTAATTACATTAAATTATACGAATTTATTAATTCAAGAAAATACACGAATTAAGTTTTTAGTAGCCTTATTTCCAGACAAATCGACAATGAAATAGGTCATTTACATCATCAATTCTACTATAAATAACAAATAAAATACCCTTCGGAAAAAACGAGCCGTTTAAGGAATAAATTGTCCTTTATTTATTCTCTTTTAATTTCTTTTTATAAATTTATATTTAGCTATATAATTAGAGAGAATTATACCTATTTTAAGTTTGAAAAACACTGATGTGTATTACCCGAATATAACCTGATAAAAAAGACTTAAAACGATTAATATATTTTTCTTTAATAAAGGTTTACTTTGAGTTGTATTCTTCAATAGAAATATGTAGTTTTATCACTAGATTCATCAGAATATTTGATGAATTCATAGTCATTCTGGTGAATTTATCATCCTTTATAAATGCTTTGAGTTAGATTTTGAAAGAATACATAAAAAGAATAAAAAAAATTAAATAATTAGCATTAATACGTTTATTAACCAAGGAACGTTAATTAACGTTGATCGTGGAATGATTAATCCATATCTAATAATCTATAATTTATATCATAAAATAAGACATTGGACCAGACAGAACTTGACCTCGGGATAAAATCGTAATATAAATAATTAATCCTATCATTATAATTGCACTGACATACTCATTCGTTTTTCAAGTACATTATTCCAAATTAAAATTTAAAAATTGATTCAGTTCATCAGTAGAAGAAAATGTTCAATGTATTAATTTATTGTAACTATATTTCCCAAAAACCATGATGATAATTAACCGGAAGTTTGTTTTAATGATATCCATCCAATCAAAATTAAAAAAAAATTTATAATTTTTCGGTGACAACCGTAATGGTCAAATGATATCAATTTGACGAGATATGAATGAGTTTTATAAAGCTTTATTTTGAATTCAGTTTTCGTTTCTATTATATGTGAAGTACTCTTAGCGAAAAGATAACCAAAATAAAGTCTCAGAACAAAGGCTTCTGTTGGATTAAATGATGAAACATAGATCAGGAATTTGATAATGTAATTTTATCAGATATTCTTTGGATTTGTGGTTTTGTAATGCCATTTCTAAGCATAGCTTAATTTTCATTTCATAAAAATATGACCTATTACTTCTGAAGTAAGATACAGAAGTAGATTTTGAAGCAGATCAGAATCATTTTGTCTGGCGTATATATAACGGTGATAATAAAAATGAATCTAAGGTTTTTGTGTTATCAAATGTATCGATAATAAAATTCTCTTCTTTAAATATATTCAGAGACACACACACACAAAAGAAATATCCTGAAAATTTTAATTACAAAATAAAATTCGAGTGACGAGATTTAAATAAGCAACCATTGCGTAAATATATTGTCTTCAAGTTCCGAAGAAAACATTTATATGTCAAAGTTTGTTTCAAAACTAAACTGCCAAGTGCTAGTACCATTTGCGGATTGAGAACTTTTCAGTTAATATACAATATTATACTGAATTTGGGAATATTTTGACTTTTACTCATTTATTGGACTATAAACGAACATTTTGATCATTGACACGCACTTATTTTTAAATGAAATTAGATAGAAGATAGCATTATGTTTAGTTAAAAGCCTACAAAACTATAATTAAGTTTATACTTAAATATTTAAGATTATTATTAGTATTATTAATATTATTATTACTATAGAAAAAGTTTGGTGCAGAGAGTATAAACCAATAGAAAGCAAAATGACTTTTTATTGGATTATGTTGAAGCAATTTTAGATTGACTTTTTTTCCTATCTAATCAAAGACGTAATCACTTCTCTAACTGAAATTTTTCGAAAGCGGATAATGAATCAGTCTTTGTTAAGGTTAGTGGATATTTGTAAAAATTTACCAATCATTCTGATAAATCGTACTGATAAAATTAGAAATCTATTACTCTCAATTTCACAACAAGAATAAATTCTGTAAGGTGGCTACAATGAATAAAAGAAAACGCCTTTCAAGTATAATTAAATATAAATAATTTATGTCAAGAAGAGATCGATAATTCACCGGAACTAAACTTGGCTTTGAACAATAAAGAAAAACTGTTATATAATTAAACGTAGAACAGATTGACGTTTTAAATACTGAAATATGAAAACCGTAGTAATAAGAAATATTTGGTATCCTTAAAATATTATAAATAAGTATTTATATACATGGTATATCATGGGTACTTTTCAATAAATTTATAATTAATTTTAAATAATTTCCCCAAGTTAAAAATTCCTTCATCAATCATTATATAATGAAAACAAAATTTAAACTTGAAAAGGTTGAACGAATTTGTAGTTCCAAGGTTATTAAGTTATTTTTATAATCCATCAATTAAACCAATTGATACATATAGAGCGATTTTACGCTTAACAAGTCAACAAATTATATAAACGTTAAAAAATTTTTAACCCAGAACTGCTTTAAGACGATATTATCTAATATAACTGATAATTTTATAATATGAACTATGCTTTTGCAACAATACGTTGACTTTACGAAGCGATTTTAAAATAAATTAAGTTCGACTAATGTAATATTTTATCTAAAATCTTTTGAGCTCTGATGATTTTTATAACAAAAATCTGTGATCAAACAAAACAGGTAATTATAAATTTTGAAAATCTATCAATAATTGCAAATATTTCAAAACACGTCTAAATTAATGGCTAGATATGTTAATTCGACCTAACTTTTGAGAATAATTAAAAATTAGAGAATGTTATGAAGTTCTTCATTGTATTCGGATTAATATAAATAAATGAAATAAATTGTTTATCCATTTTTTAGTTTTGTTTTCTTGATTAATTTGTTAATAAACAGACTGACTTTAAATTATTTTTAATTTTAAAATAAAGGTTGTAATATTGAAATATAAATTTATTTAATTTTTAAACAACGAATTACATTTTCAATTAAAGCGAAACATTAAATAATTTTGAGTTGTTGTTCATGATTCAGATAAAAATATGTCGAAATAAATTTGTTTTAAAATATAATAAAAAAATTTATTTATTATGAACAATGATAAATGCCAAATCAAGAAACGATCTCGAAAAGATATGTCTTTCAAAGAAAAAAAGGAACTGATAGAACAATTAAAGAATGAAACAAATAAAAACCAAAGATACTTGGCCAAAAAGTATCGGATTTCATTAGGAATGATAAATAAGCTGTTGAGAAGTACAAATTTAATCGGTGATAGTGAGTGTGAGCTACGGAATTTGGAAAGAAAACGAAGAGCACCGCTCAGAAAGACAAAAGAAATCGAGCCGATTCTGTACAGATGGTTCCAAAGGCAACAGGCTATGAATATTACATTGAAGAAAGATGATTTTAAAACGAAAGCCTTAGAAATAGCATTGAAATTGAAAGTCAACGATTTTAGAGCTTCTGACGGTTGGATGTGTGCCTTTCTGAAGAGAAATCTTATAACATTAGACGGCGGTTTTACTAAAATCAATACAATTCATGATGGTTTTAATAGAAAAATAGTGAAATCAGAAAGTAATGATGTTTGTATGTCAAACCAAAGTACTTCAGTCAAAGAGCAATCTAATGAGAATATCCATATTTATTTAACAGATCATATTTCAGAACAGAATATTCAGTATATCAAAGAAGAACCAGTGTTACATGATACTAGTGAAGATTATAATTTAAAAAATGATGATATCTGCAAGTGTATTTTAAAATTAGAAAGATTCTTTATGTTAAACCTTCCCCACAAAATAGACCAAATTCGGGCAATCAAAGAATCATTTATTGATAATTTTTTGCTGACTAAATGATATTATTTAATAAAATAATTGGGTATTTCGATGCATCTTATTCATTCTATTATGCTCAAATTAAGTCTCGTTGATAAGTTGAAGTATTTATGAATTTAAAAATGGTTATTTTATTACAAGTTTTCTAAAACAAAAAGCTACATGATTAAACAAATTAAATTTTACATTCATAAATACTTCTATTACTTTTTAAACAATAAACTTAGATCGAAATATCGATTAATTGAAAATAAATTCTTTAGTCAATATTTTAAATATAATTATGTCATTTTAAGGTTGTTAATTTATAATTTCGATTATAATTTTAATAGTAATTATTAATTTAAATATTTAATTCCCAATTAAATTATCAAAACCACTTCCTATTATCGATTAATCTGTCTTTTTTTTATTAAAATTTAATTGCAAATTTCGATTTTATTTTAGAATCTAATATTCAATTATCATGTTTTCAATTTAACTTGTTGATTTTAAACGAGCTAGCTTGAAGAAATTTTCTATTAATGACAACAGTACATTGATATTTTTGATCTATGAATAGAAATAATGAATTTCCATTGAGGTAATTTTTTAATTAGATTCTCAGTCTGTATTGAGATAAATAAAAAATATATTTTCGTACATATTTAGATTGTTGATATAATAATAGATGGGGACGAAATTTTCGAAATAAGATTTTAGATTGATCAAACAACAGCCGATCTGAAAGCAATTCATAGTTTTGTTTGAATATCGCTAAAGGTGTTCAACCGATATTCATGTTTAGAACTCCTTTTCACACTTCAGTCTCTTATATAACCTAGAACCCCTGTTACATAATCTCCTCACTAGTAAATTTGATTATGCTTCCACATAATTCAATTACAACATCACCTTGTTTCCAACATTCGTTTAAGAATATTTGAGTGCTAAACAGGATAGTCCTTACAATCACTGATATATCCATTCCAAACCATGTTTCTGTTTTATATGTTCACATTGTGTTATTCCGCTAAAAAGCTAACAAATTAATTACATTTCAGATAAAAATCCCGATGTTTGCTTTATATAAAATATCATAAAATATTATAAAACATTTATGAAATATATACCCAAATTACAGTTAAAATATATCTATTTGATGGTATTCCAGTGGTTTATAAAAACACTGCCTTTTCATCACAATTCATCGTAACAAAAACTGGGTTTCCATTTCTTTGAAGTACAAATAAATTGCAGGTTTAAATAGTAGAAATGCGATGAAAATTGTTTACCATTATAACACGAATTGTTTTAAAGTGCAAAATGAGAAATTTTTAAAATATTTATTCCTTTTCATTCTTTGAAAACAATATGTTTGAAAAATTCTATTAATAGTAATTTTTTAAATAAAATATCTATTCGAAATATTTATTGACTTTTTAAGTTTGAAGTTAAGCAAACCAAACTCCATATTTAGGCCTTATTATTCTTAACATAAGTAATATAAAATTACATGGTAATGTAAAAGAATTATTAAAATAAAAATATTAAAAAAACTATTGATTTTGTAAATGGTGATTGTTAAAACAGAAAAGGTTTTGCTTTTAATTCGATAATTCAGTCAATAATCAACTGATAATTTAATTGAGGACATGTTAAAATTAATGATTTTCAGATGAGATTCTGTAATTGGCTCTTCTGTTGATTTTGATTTTGTAAAATCTATTATTAAACGCTTCGTTTTAATTATTTATTTTTTCTATGGATTTTTGATTTTCCAGTTCCATTCAATAATTGATTTGCTTTGTTTCATTCATTCACATTTCGGCTGTGAGTTACTGGCTGAAGGGGTTCAAAAACGGGATCATTAGATATAATAACTCAACATATAATTTTAATTTATTGATTCACACTAGCATATATAGATATTTATATAAGTGTATTGAAAGATGTATTGGAGAATCAATGAAATCAATTTAAATTAAAAATAACTTTTAATATTAGATTTATATTTTTTTAGAAATTATATATAATTATTTTTCCGTTGTTCACTAAAATAAAACAAGCCTACAAATAATCGAAAAACATAGTAATGTTCCAATCGGATTCATAAGGCAAGCAGATGTCTGACAAAAGCAAACATAACGAACAATTAGAATTAATATAAAATCAACACAACCCTCCATTCATCGATAAATATACAAAAAAACAAACATTATCATTCATTTTCATCCATTAAAACGAATTTAATTATTCATTTAGCTTCTAACTTACAACACATGATGATATGATAGAGTTTCTTAACAATTCGATAGTCGATAAGGAGAAATATGATATTTTTTGACTTTCTTTTGCAGTTTTACAGAGTTTCACATTAAAAAAACAATTTATAATATCGCACTTAACAATCGAAATCCGTTTTCAATTAGATCGAGTTAAATATTTGTTAATAGTAATAATAATCATAGTAATATTATCATTGATTTTACGATTAATCAATTTTTATAAATAATTTTAAAATTAAGTTAACTAATTAATTTAAAATTGGTTAATAATAAACGCTGAACATTTATATTAAGAGTATCTGTGATCAAAATTGAAGAACTCTTGTTTTGATATTGTATTTTTATTATTTATTTTTACTTAAATCAAGACATAAAAGATACCGGAGACTATAAATTAGTTATAATAATAAAAATAAACGTGACTAGAACAATAATGAAATATATTGGTGATAAATAAAACCAGATAGGGACTTAGACTAACTTATAACTCAAATATCGTTTTCTAAGACTAACAAAATACATTTCGCATTCTTTAACTGACTTCCACTAGCAGTATCGAATGTTTGCGACAGAATTTATAGCCAAAAGTTTGTGTTTTGCCTGTTCTCAATTTTTATTCGATGTTCTGATTTTCGAGATTCCTATTGGAGTTAATGATTTCTGATGATTTGGATTGGTCAATTCCTGTGTATGTGCCTTCATGTAGGCATATATTTTGCCAAATTGAAATCTTCAATCTGGGTTGCTTCTGATTTGTCAAAGATCGTTATCTGCACGAAAATATTGCTTACTTGACAATATAATTACTCGACAATATATAATAATATAATATGATACAATAATAATACAAATCACAACAATGCTGATGATATACTAATAATAATAGTGATAAAAGTCACAACCATAATGGCAAAATAATGAGAATGATATATACAATGAGATAATAATAATTTAAATTGAGATGGATGTGCCTTGAGTTAAATAGAAGTATTCCAATGAAAGAAAAATAAATAATTTCTTATTTTAATTCAGATAATATTAATAATTTTAATATTTACATGGATTGTGATTCGAAATTAATACTGAAGTTCAGATAAAAATCCAAAAATAACCACAATGATAAATAATTACTGAAACTTAACTGCAAAAATCAACGGATGACAAGGCTCACAAGTTCTTGGAGAGAAATTTCATTAATTTGACAGATATTTTTAAACAGGTATCTCCTCAAATCAAAACACAGATCTATTAAATCACTTAAACGCAATTTTTAATTAAATTTTATTTGGAATTCTTTGAAGGAGATTTTTCTGTGGCTTAGAAGTTTTCGGAAGGGAAAATTTTAACTGTGATTTTAGATATTTTTTTGTCAAATTATGTTTTAATCAATAGGTTTATGAAATATGGATTTGTATAATATGGAATCGATTAGGGAATTTAATTGATTTTCTGCTGCAACCTTGAATTTAATTGTATGGAATATTTTAATTATTCCTTACTAAATTGTCAACAATTAGATGATACGATACTTTTCATCTGGCAATTCCATGATTTAGATTCCACGAAGGAACAAATTAGGAGCATATCAGACCAGCTATCGGATAAACAGGCGCAAAGAAAACAAAACCTAAATTGTATTGTAAATATTAAGAAAATACTGTCGCAGAAACTGAAGACACATATGAAGATCCAAAACCTCGTTTAAACAAGTTTGAAAAAATACATCCAGACAATGAACACATTTACATCAACAACCAATCAGATTGCTTATAAGCAGAATCCTTTGATTGGACTGTTATTGATTTAACTTACACACGATGAGGACACACATATTCAACTATCTATCAATCGAATTTCGATAAAAAACCACATTACCAGGTTAAACCTTGTGATTATTCAACCCTACATTTACAAATGAAATTAATGCGAACAAAGAGCACACGCATTTTTTGACAACAAAAACGATAAAAACTCTTCGTTGACTTTTACAAAATTTGAAGTTATTAATATTTTTTGTAATTAATATTTTAATTTTGATTTTGTTTCATTGTGATTTCAAATTATTTTGTCGTTTTATTCCCAAAATTTTTCCGCGTAGTTTTCGGTTCATTTTTTGATTGACTGACACGATTTCGTTATAATATGGACGAAAAGTGAAACGAATATTTGACCTTGTAAGGCTCTAAGATTATTTATCTAATAGTATTTAAAAAAATTATTGTAAATTTTATTAAGAATTTCATTTTTAAAAATGAAATTAAAATAAAATAAAAAAATCTTCTAAATCAATATTTTTTCACTAATTTATTTTATGAAATTATTTATTTTTTTTGCTTTAACATTAAATAAAACGAATTTGCTTCTTAATCTAATTTTTTAAAAAAAGCAAAAAAATAATTTTTTTATCATTCTTTTTAGTCCAATTGAAGTCAAGAAAAATGACAGAAAGTCAATGTTTTATTTATTCATCTTAAAAGATCAAACTCTATTGACAGACGCCTAATTCAAATAAACATTTAAATTGAAATCTAGAGTTTGTCGCTGGGAAACTTATAAATCAAGACGAATAAAGCTTTTTCGATGTCGGTTTCACAAAAAGTTGATTTGAAAAATTTAAAATAAAACCGGATGTTCTTGTTGGGCAATTAAGTTGGATAAAAATAATCTGATGCTATGATGAGCATGTCAATTATTCTCGATAAAAGCTAAAAACATCTTGAAATCGATCAATATAATGAAGATATTCAAAAAAAATTAAAGAAAGTTACATTATTTTTCTCCGAATTATATTCCCAATCGATATAAACATGTTGAATGAAACATTGCAATCGAAAAATTGAACCTAAATTTCAGATTAGTTTAAAACAACTTGGGGATAAAATTGATCGAAAATTAAATTGATCTTTACATGATATTTCTTTGAATATAACAATATCTACTCTCACGAAAGTGCTATGGGGAGGGAAAATAGTTGGTTTATTACAAAAATTGTTTCTAAATTAAAAATTTCACAAAAAATTACTTATAGTTTATTGGTAATTACAGAATTATTTTAAGAATTATATAGCATTGAAAAAATTATAAAACTATATTTCTTTTGGTTGAGATCTTTTTTAGTTATCTCTTTGATTATTGTGAAAGCTATTGAGTCAATTTTTCTATCTAAATCCGATTGGTACGTAATATATTAATCTCCTAGATCAAATATGTAGAAATGAGTCTGTAGGTATGAGCTACAGTTTGCATTTGACCTGTAAACAGAGGATTGCTGAGGTTATTTTCATCTGATCTTTTCCTTTTTTTTATTCAATTTAAGATAAATCACAACTTGTTTTGTGTAACTATGTTCGTGCGTGTAACTAATTCGATGTGGCTATTAGCAATTATATATACACAGTATTTGAGAAGGCATTAAAGTTGAAGAAATTTATTTTTAGCAAGATTAGATCGCAATGTTAGATCGTTTCTTGATGCGAAATCACAAAATAATTAACTTGAACGAAGATAATTCGCTGAATACCCTTCTAGTTCACTAGATCTCACATCATTGGGCTTTTTATAGAGAAACATAAAAGACAAAGTCTATGCTATGAAGCTTGTTTCAATGGCTGAATTGAGGACAGTTATTGAAACTGAAAGCACCAAAATATAAAATGAATTGTTTCATGATGTGTGGATTTCAAAAGCTTCAGATTGTCAAGGATTCCTGATCCAGAATGGGCATCGACTTTAAAACAACCCGTATTAAAACAATAAAACGATGTTTGTATATTCTATCAGATTATAACTACTTTACGATTATTTGAAGTGTACTTACATTTTTCGGGAGACACTGTATATATCGATAACATTAAGATATGATTTATTTTTCCGTAAACATTTGCCATTTTATCGACTTTTTAAATTATGTTTTCGCACAGTTGCATTTCAACTCATATTAATGGTCATAAAAATAAGATTAATCTTATATTTAGAGTAATACGTTATGAGATATAGATCATATCATTAACATTAGAAGTTAATAAATAATAATAATAATAATAATTACAAAATAAATACTGGCAATAATAGAAATAAATAAATAATAATACATATAATTATTCAAATAATATTCATGGCAACTATCCAAATCGTGCAACGATTGCTAGTACTGCCAGACCGACTGGCAAATAATGATTATCGGTTATGATCAATATATCGAAAATATCACAAAAACCCATAAAATACCTACAATAATATATTACTAATAAAACAATTAACGCCGCTCTAGTCTTTTATTTTTTGAAAAGCTATGCATTGCAATATTCCATTGTACTAAATTTTTAAATATTTCAGTAAACTATTTTCAAACTATTTTCAAAATAAGGCCAGTTAATTTTAAAAAAAATATAAATTTTTTACAACAATATAATATACCATCAAGATTTTAATTATTTATAAAAAATATGAAAGTAAAATTCGAATCAACGATTTAGATAATATTATAATTGTCAATGTTGGAATTAATGTTGTTTTGAACTTAATTCTTATTCGTGATTGATAATTGTAAACGTGGGAATTTTAAAATAAATTGATATTTGAAAGATCGGATAAAGTTAAAAAAAGGGTCCTAAAATAAAATTTTAAAATTGTGGAGTGTATTGCAAAAATCTATGTAGATTATTTAATTAAATTCTTTAATAACATTTTGAATTTTTTATTTAAGTA
>JBBMOY010853311.1:0-11181 GCA_037951405.1 Platydemus manokwari
TGTCTAGAATAAATTGAAATACTTCATTTCATGTAAAATATTTTATTTTTTTTCATTAGATTATTTATATCTTCGATCTTTTCTATTAAAAATTCAAGAAACATACCCTCCTTCCGGTATGATGTATTTTATATTTTATCTAATGATATATAACTCCTATTTTCGAGAGATTTTGAAGAGTATTTTTTAAGAATTTTATTATTTTTATATTTATTTAAAAATCATAATTTTATTAAAATACAATTTATTAAATTAAATAAATTATTATGACCACCTTTGAGGCTGGTATTTTTTTTAAAATCAACAAATAATTGTATTGGATTTTCTACAATACTTCGATTACATAACTTTTGTAACAATTCTCTTACAGTACCATATATTTCCTCAATTAATAAAATTATAATTTGCTCAAACATCAGTTACTGTTCGTGTTTTCGTTCCTTGATTAATTATTATGTTGTTAAAAATACCTGAAAATTTAAAATTTCTTATGAATAGGTGTTGGAGGAAATTTTTTCAAATACTTTTCAATATCTTGAACATTTTTGTAAAATATTCCATGATGGACTGCTATGAAGTCGCTAGGTCGTATTTTTTCTTTTAATTGTCAGGTTTACTTATCTCTCATAATATTTGGAAATTGATGATGTGAGATCAAAATATTAATTTACAATTGAAATACCGATCTTTCCAGCTAGAAAAAAGAACAAGACATTCATATCTTCCAACTTTGATCTTCTTTTTTCTTCATGGTCTCCATTATTTTTATCTCTTGACTAACCTTTTCTCAATCCCACTTCTTCGGTCCAAACCACTTGCAATAAATGCATATTACATGTCAGGTTAATGTCTAGGGAGACCTCAATCTTTGCGCCAATTTCCTTGATAAATACCACTATTATTAGTCCTCCATCTTCTAAATTCATCGCCAATGTTCACTGTTATATTTGACTTCCTATCTCATTTTCTTACTGGACTGTGTTTCTTATTCCAACCCCTTCATTTTGATTGGCGGTTTTCTCTATTATCTTTCATCAATCATCACATATTCATATGACTTCCTATAGTGGGCCTTTCTTAAAGATTAGCTTTTTCTTATTTTAGAACTTCAATGTTTTCCCCTATTACTTGTTTTCCTACAAATTTATCAGGTATACGGACATCATTACTGTCTGGACAAACTCTTATAATCCCATTAAATTTATTTTAGAATAATTTTCTGGACTTTCTCTTCAAGTCCAAAATGTCCTGGGCTAAACTTTTTGATTCTTCAAAACTGACTGATTCTTCAGTTTTGTTGTACATTTCTCTGAAATCCTTACCATATACAATTTCCGGATTATCTAGTTTACTCTTTCTAGTTGCATGTTTACGTTCAAAGGAACCGACAATATTTACGATCTTTGTACTTTGTTCTACCTATACGCATTTGGCACTATTCCATAATTCTCAAAAAAAGTTCTGTAGGTAACATGATGTTCCAATTATTCTTAGCTATTTATATTAGTGCTCAAAATCACTTCATTTCTTAACCATTTTTAATTTAATAACCAATCAAATTCAACCAAATTTTAAGCACGCTATTTATTCAATAATCATCAAACTTAATGTTGGATTTCTGTGGGTTGAATAATCTCACAAGTTGTTGTTAACCTGTGAGTTGCAACTAAGTTAATGATATTTCACTCAACAACGAAACAACTCTTTAATCAATACTTTTATTAAAAACCTATCAAAATCTTAAGACAATAATGTTTTAAGAAAGATAAACGAGGACATCTATCATTCATATAGATTTGTGAAACATAAATATAAATATTTATTATTTACACTTGATTGTCATTCTCTACACTTCACATCAGTATTCGCTAATGATCAATCTTCTTTCAATTAATCTTCGATACTCACAATATTTGTCTTGTTATTCAACTTTAGATCTTACGTTCCTCAGTTTCTTACTCAACTGCTTGAACGTTACAATTTTCTGTGGACAACGTGCACGTGTTTCTACTTGCGAAAGGTCACCACTTTGGTCAGTAAATTCTAGTTTTATAAAATTTCCTGGTAATGATTTTTAACAATTTCTATTTTTTTATATTTATTATTATTGTTAAGAGCAACGAGTACTAATATTTTTAATGTATTTCATGATTTATTCAAATGCTTCATTATTTATTTTGCGATTATATAATTATTTACTGTTTATCGTATATCCATGTTCTACATATATTATGACTCACTATTTCTAGTGTTCGCTATTGTTTACCTAAATTATTATTTACTAATACAAATATTTATATAAAGTTTATTTACGTACAGACCATGAGAAATAAATCAGGTTTGTCATGAATTTCAGAAACAAATGATTTTGTTTATTATCAGAAACGGAAATAATTATATTGCCACAGTGATCCGTTTACGAATTTTGTTCCACTTTCTAGAACTTTTGTCTTGACTTTAAAGTGGAATTAAATTTACTTCTGTCTACGTCTATGGAAGAAATGCTAATATATTTTATCCACTGTTCATGAGGGTTATGGTCGGAATATATTATTTATGTTATTCATCGATGTCAATCTTGGTATCCATGTAATGAGAATTTTATGGAAAAAGGTTGCCTTCAAGTCATGCTTTAATAATTATTGTAGTTTAACAATGGCTTGACCAGGGTTTAGTTCGAAGCCAATACTAGGCAATTAGATGTTTCTCTAATACCAAGAGAACATCGACAAATAGATAAAATTAATGATATTTCTATGTAACATGATATATATTATATTTCAAAAGATTTCTTATCTTAATCTGTTGTAAAAGATGATTAATATTCCTAATAGAAAGAATATTAAACTATTAGGAAAATGTATAATTAAAGATGCTATGAATGGAAAAATAATTGCTGACGAGAATTTATTAAAGATTACAGCTAATAAAGTTGTGGTGTTCTGGTGAGAACAGATCATATTAGAAAAGTTTATGATCATTACGATAATTCAGATGAAGTCAAGCGTTGGGTCCAAAAGAGTTGAATATTGTAATTTATATTTCACTCAATTGTGCTAATTTGTAGTCACATAAACAACTCCAAAATTCGTCAAAATGCTCTATAAATCAAATACAAAAATGTCATAATACTTGGCTTTCCTCTGGTGGTTGGCCATCTTTACATCAATATTCATATTTTAAATTTAGGTGTCATGTTTTGATTTGATCTTTTATTTCTCAGACTCCAATTGGATTTATTGATTTTGTGTGATCGATATTGATAAATTAATGTGTGTTACTCTGTAGTTATATGCGCTTTTCGAATTAGAATCTTCAATTTAAGTTGTCTGTGATTGGCTGATGGCTATATGTGTATGGTTGTGTAGGCATGACGTGCCAAAAAAATAATTCATCTTTACTGAACACAAACAAGAATTTTAATTGGGTGCATTTATCGAGTAAATTGAGAAATATGTAATTATGTTATATCTTACATTACATCGAAATGCTGTTGCTATAAGGGGGATTATATAATATAATATTCTCCGATATGTACACATTTTGATACCAACGAAAAATTGTTTGTTCTTTATGATTGGTTGCTTTAGTGAATTATGATGTGCGGGAGACATCATGTGCACTGAAAATCTACTTTGTTTTGGAATGTTCGCAAGCTGACAACAATGAATTACATGCTGCTAAAGAAATGAATAGTTTATATCTGTGATTGAAGCCAAAATTAATAATTATATACAAAAAGAGATTATTGTTTAAATATTACAGCAATAATTGTTAACAAATATAGAATAATGTTACAATCATGAACTATTTATAAAGGTTAATTTTATTTCTATGAATCGGCTATTGTTGGAAACAAATCTCACCATAAGCGAAAGTATTTTTTCCTTACGTTCTGATTCAGTTTCTGATGGATAAAATAAAATTTTTAGAGATGAAAATGGCCTTTAACTAGTAAATCTTATAAACATGAATTCCAGATTTCTGGAATCAATATCAAGCAAAACTTACTGGCAAATTTTCCATTAAAAAATTCCAACTTGTTCAGAAATTAAGAAGGCAAGACTGCTGCTACGATTTCAAATACTAGAGATTTTGCTTAAGATAAAAAAATTCTTATTCATTCTTTATTCCCAAGAAACTATTTGACTATTGATTTTTTATTGTGAGATACCAACCTCAGTGTCAAAAGATAAAATACTTTTAAAAATGAAATAATTTAGTATGAATCTATGATACATTAAATGATTTTTAAAAGTTAAATCATAAAAAATCAAAATTAAGGTGTTGGTTAGTCGACAGTTCTCGAGTTAATCCTTAATTCACTTTTGTAAAACTATTTTTGTAATATTTGAATTGTGTATCTGTGTGAGAGTAAAATATAATTTGAAATAGATAATGTTGTATTTTCTTCTTTTGAAAAAGAACTTTAATTTGAATATCACATCAATCTTATCTACTGGAGTAGCAAAATTGCATTTCGAATAAACTTCACTAAAAACCCTACACTATGCACAAACAATGCGAACTTATTATTCGAATACCGATGTGTTTCTAACGAAATAAATTATATTATGTATCTTTATTGGCTTACTTTTCTTTTATGTTGAGACTACTCGCTCATTAATTATTTATGACTGCTCTTGAAATTGACAATTTGTGATAAAATGAGAGGAATTTGTGCTACTTGTTAGGATTATGTGTTCCAAAAATATTGAGTTTTGATTAGAAGCTTCTTGAAAAGAAATTGTTTTGAGCTGAAAGATTTGACAATTTGTGATAAAATGAGAGGAATTTGTGCTACTTGTTAAGATTATGTGTTCCAAAAATATTGAGTTTTGATTAGAAGCTTCTTGAAAAGAAATTGTTTTGAGCGGAAAGATTTGGTATAATCAATTCGAATTTGGGCGAAGGTTACAATTCTTAAATATGTCTGGCGCAATAAATATATTCTATAATTTACTAATCAAATATTATTTTTACTCACTTAAAACTTAATTCACTTAAAATGTTTTCCTTTAGTATTTCAGCTGAACTTAGAAACGAAAGTATAAATATGAAATGTTAATTTTAATTTTGAAAATAATTTCTCTCCTGATTTCAATAATTCTTTCTTCAATCAAGTAAATATTATTTTTCTAATTTGCTTAAAAGTTCATTTCGTATCATTGTTGATGTTAGAGGACAATTCAATCTAGAATATCTTATTTAAAACAATAATCTCACAATGACCTTATGTTTTTTATGTATAAAATTTTATCGGATTAACAATTTGGGTATAAATTATTATTTTATTTCTGTGATATTTATAAAATAGTTCAATGGATTCCAGAAAGAAAACCCCATTAGATTATATAAATATTCTTTCAAATAAACCTACCAATTAAAAAAAATTCCAATAAAATTAACGCTAATAAATTGTCAGTTATCTATAATCGTGTTTAATAAATAGTGGTAAAATAAAGTAATCATGTAAAATAAATTTAATCGCAGAGAATATTTCTCACCAATAATAAATTTATACTAAGAAAACACACACTGTTTCTACGAATGACTCATCAATATCTATATAAGGCAGGGATAACCATTCTTAACGACACAATTAAGATACAGTTACTGCCACAATAATAACAAGCCATAATTCTACGAGTCCATTAGAGGAGATGATCAAGAACCTCTTTAAGCCCAGTTTTCATAACTGGAAGGCTGAGACATCTAACAGTTGAATACAATTCTAAATCATATTCTGAAATCTTCAATACTCCTATTTATCGAGCTATGTCGATTTTGCCCCAACATAACGAAAAGGTCTTATTTATCATAATCTTCTCTGGACTCGATAAGATCAAATTCAACCCTTATCCCAAATTTTAAAATTGTGTGATTTATTGTGTTTATGATTTTGTCCAACTTTGTAATTCGTTGTATAACATCTAAGTTTTTAGTTATTTAAATTTGACTTTTATTTCGAGTTTTACTCTTCAAGTATTTCTAATAGTTAATGCTGGTAAAAATAATTTCATATTTTAGTACCAGTAACAATAACTTGTGATCAATATCTTTTGTAAAGAATCATTTGAAATTTCAACGTCTAAAGTCAACGACTCTGGTGTGAAACTTAATAAATTGAGACAGATTTAAAATGAAATTATAAGCTACATTACTGTTATCACACTTATTATCTTCAAGCAATAAAATTGAGAAAGGAGAAGAATAAACTAAATAAAGTAGATTACACTTATGGCATCTAAAAACCTTATTGAGACTAGTTAAGACGACAGTGATGACAAATATAATAAAATCAACATTGATAATAAACCATATTAATAAACCAAAACGTAACATCATATCAAATAACTTCCGTTTATAGGTAAACTTTTACTTTTTCCATAAAATTACTACTGTCTTTGTTGGGTCTAAGTTTCTTTTCATTTTAGCGACTCAATTTCAATTTGATAAATTAAGTTGGTGTTCCAAAATTTTTAGAAAAATAAAATAATTTTCACTTGATAATTTCTCATATTTCCCATATTCATGAAGAATTTTTTCCTTTTGCATCCATGCATGAAAATTTACTTAATTATCATATTAGTCATTGAAAAACGAATCAAATTCAGTCAATATTTTCAAATGATTTGAAGTCGAAGGTCTTTAAATTAAAATTGATTTATTTTTTTATTCGTCATTTGATTTATCTTCACTTAAATGTCGGAAGCTTTTATTTAAAACGGAATTGCTGGACATTAATTGATTTATGATGTCATTTCTAAAAATATTTTCATTGCATAATACCGAGAAAACCTCTTAAGAGAAAAATAAAAAATAATTAAAAGCAAGTCAGAAATTAATAAATACAAAATATTTTGAAAATCAAATATTTAATGGTATTATTTGTATTTATCATCTGTAAAGAAATCTGTTGTTTAACTAAATCAAAATACTTTAAAATGGATTTCGATTATCTTGATAGTAGATAAAATTAAAAACCAATCTTTATATCGAATTACTAATAGATTGGATCACTCAGACGAAAAAATTCATTTTGACAATTACTCAAATCACACAACTTTTTCGTACAATAATTAATTTATCATAACAAACTTAACATGACAGATTCGTTAAATTTCGTTTCGTGAAAGAAATAGCAATCTTCAAAATTTCACCAGAGACCTCTAACCGTATCAAGAACACGAATCTAATTAGATTAATTGCTAGGATTTTTTCGGTATTTTTCAATACAAATTTATCATCCTGTCTAAATTATGTCTTCATATGAAACTTGATTTATCAAATAAGAATTTGAAACGCGATTGTCTCTGATGTATTTGATGTAATTATCAAATACTCTTTATAATTCATTTAGGTCTCATAGCAGTTGTCAACGGTGTGATTAATGCTCAATCACAGCAATTTCAATTGCTTCTCTCTTCAGTTAAGAGACACAGAAATCTAATTAGTCAGTAATGTCACATTCTGGGAATAATAGTTACGAATTCTTTGTATATTTCAGATGTACCGTCTCCGATGTTTGTAATAAATTTATTTGAAAAAATGGACGTGTGAACGAATACAGGGAGTTATTTTGTAAATAAATGAAATTTTAGTTTGAATAATTTATCATTTTCCGCTGAATTTTTTATTAAAGAAAAAAAATATTTTTGCAATTATTTTATTCGATTTAATATTTATAAAAGCAGCGATAAAATTAATTTGAAATGAAAAATATTATTCAAAGCATTTCATATAGAGAATATATTTAAATCAATTAAGTTGTTGAATATCAACAGATGTGCATGAATTCTAATATCATTTGCTATGGTTGGTTAAAGTTTTGATTCTTCAATTCGAATAAATTACAATATTAAAATCTCATATAACTAAATAAAAATTCGTTTAGATAAGTCAGGAGAATTTTTTTATTTAAACAATAATATTGAAGGTATTTTCTTAATGTGATCTTTTGTGATTTCTCCAGCTCAATACATCAGTTATACGATTTTAGCGAGAATAACGTCCAATAATCCGAACTGATATTTAATGGTATTCTTCCTTTCAATAATCACTGATTTTAGCATTTAATCTCGTGAATATCCAAAGACACAGTGATACGAGCACTTTAAATAACCCTATCCATAATAGTCATTTTGCAAGCACACACATCTAATCATTGAAGAGTTTTATTTCTTCTCTTAATTTCACAAATATCATATACATTTTATATTTCCTGGATTTGGTTTTAAAATGAAACTAATATTGAATCGTAAAACAATATTTCCATTATCCATTAAGCTATTGAACCACTGATGAGATTACAACAAGCAGAAATGGACAAAATAAGTTGCTTGTCTGTAGAAATCATTGATAACAAGAGAAATACCATTTAATATAATGTCAGACAAACACTTCATCAATTATACCTCATTGTTAAATGAACCCCATATCAAGTATGATTTCATCAAAACGGAAATAAAGGACTGTAAAGTGAGCTTTCATTACTACATTCAATGAACAAAACTTTTAATAAAACAGAATAACTCGAGTAAAATCAAAAATCAATGATAATTAAATCATATGATTTTGATTAAAATAAAATAAAAATATCGATATTTGTATTAATGGGTATACTATTATTCCTAATAGAACTAAAATACAAGCAAAAATGTTAATTAATCAAACCTAGAAATTAAATAGACAAATGTTTTATATAAAATATCATTTAACAAACCGAGTTAAACTAATTTTTAATTCGATATATTTATATAAAATCCACAAACCAGTTGATGGAAAGACTGAAAATATTAGAGAATCACTCGATTATTTTCCAAAGTACTGATTATTTGTGAAGTTATATTATTAGAATCATTTCATTTTAAAATTTATTTTTTCCATTAATTTCGACAAATTATGCTTTTGTAAGCAACTAATCTGCCATTAGCCTAATTCCCTAAACAAAAAGAGAACAGTACATCATTATAAATCATAAAACATGACCTTATCTGTGTATGCAAACATTTGCAAATGAAGCGCGTAATAGCTCGAATTAATTACCTTCCCATTAAAAAAAAACACACACACACATATCGATGTATCTGCTATTGTCATGCACAATCCGTTGGGATTCAAAGATACTTAAGTTACGTTTTCAATAATTCAATAATCCGACATAACTTTACAAATAATAAGCTAAGTCGAGTCTCTATTATATTCCCACAGGCTATTGTGAACAGAGAAAAATTGATACGTTTTAGAAAGAAATTCTCTTGTTAATTCAGTTTTGTTGAAATGATATCCTTAATGAGTAAAAACGAAATTTTCATTTTGGAAATTTATCGATTTTCTGATATAAAATAAACATATATAGTGATGGTTTATCAGTTTTAGATTTCAACTATTTTTTTTTCTGTTCTGAATTAATAAGTTCATTGATGAAATTTTCATTGTTTTAATTCTGAGCGAAAATCATTTGGAATGAATTAATGTGTCTTTGTCGTTGACGAAAAATTCTGCTATTTGAAACATAATGCAAAAAGGAAGTGCATAACTTCAAGGCAAATGACATCTCCATAAGAACACAGGAAATCGATCTTCCCTCAAATATTTTGAAACAACATCTGACTTTATGTTTACTGCTATCACCCAAATTACAATCAACCAATGAACACGAAGATGAGAATCTGCTTAATTTCCGTTCTATAAGGATTTGAGAATCGATAGAATTTTTTTATTATTTCTCTTTACCTCGAGATTTTTAATTAAAGAATTTTAACCTTTGTTGATGAATTTTTTATATTAATGAGAATAAAAATATAAAACTATAGAAGTAATAATAATTTATAAAATAATAAAAATAATAATAATAATAATTATTATTATTATTATGTTAAAATCTTGATATTTATTATTGATCAAGTTACATTTCAAATAATTGTCGTTAATTATATAAAACTATTTTCTAAAAATGTTGTTTGAAGCCTACAACCAGATTATTGCCTGCTCGGTTGGACGAACTCAATTTTCATCAACAAGATAATTATCGAGAAGCAAATATATGGATTCGTTCGAGCTAAATGCTCCCATCTATTTTAATTGGATTTGATTAGCTCTAAAATACAATTATCTTTCGTAATTGCTCTGGGACAGTGATTGGGTTGTTACAAGCCTGAAAACATAATCCATCACACTTTCTTGACATTTCTCGCGTGTATGTATGTGTGATGGAGTGTGTTTGCTCAAACAATTCCATCGAGAAGAGTTTCGTCGACATTTACTTCATTCATTTATTTAAAAAAATCAATAATTTATGAATAAAGCAACGCCATTAAATTTCATTTTGATTAGAGTTACAATGGAAAATGAAAATAATTTATACGTTTGAATAATTCGAATAAGGTTTTTTTGTTTAAATTAATCAGATACTAAAATCCATAGCAATATTAGTATTTTGTCAATCATGGGATGTTGAACTATTTTTAAAACTTACATTGATGTATACAAATAATTACGAAAACCATTAAAGGATCAAAATGACTTTTATACCGGGTTAGAAAACAAAAAACCATTTTATTCGACCAGACTTGTTTTGTATAAAATTCATTCTAACTGTAAACCGATACTATTTTACAAAGCAGGCATTAAAAACGAAATGAAAAGACACGACATCAAATTATATATTTAAATACAATTATATAAACAAATTAAATTTTATATAAAATTAAATATTGCAAAATTTAATTCCATTTAAAATTCTCACAATAATAATTAACAGCTGATATAATATAATAAATTCAAAGTACGAACGTTTGAGTATTATTAGAAATATATTTAATGATGTAGATAAACCATTATGAATAAGCAAATGATATACACTTACAGGGACTATATATATAATTTCGGTTTAACTTGTTTTTACCGTTTTTAGAGTCGATGAGCTTGGTTGAGATAATGAGCAATCCTTTCTCTCTACATTCCTCCAGTCTTTCAGCAACTCAAATACCATGTCTTCGACGTCTGCTATTATATTTTCACACCCCAAATTTTTCTTTACCAATCTATTTCTTCATAGATGTGGGATCTATAAATTTTGTACCTTAGTAAATAATTTTACATTCTTAGTTTTATTTTAATAAAAATTGTCACCATTTGCTGATTGATGGTTTGCCAATGAAGGTCATTTTGCTAATA
>JBBMOY010854422.1:0-11179 GCA_037951405.1 Platydemus manokwari
CAGAATTGTACAAGATTTTCTTTAATAAACACTCAATTGTTCTAAAAAATTCCGGTTTTTAAGTTATAGACCCAATATTATTATTATTATTCCAATTATCATTATTTTGTTATAAATAATTTATCAGAAATTTGTAAGAATATTTCAAAAATATATTGATACATTTTTCAACTAAAACCTTTCAGAAAATAAATTGATACAACTAAATAATATAACAAAAATTATGACATAAGTATTCATGCAATACATTTTCTATAATAATAGTTACGAAATATACATTGATGCATTTGGATCATACTCATACATTGATACACAATGTTACACTGTTATTATTATTCGATTTGTTCAAATGTTCAAATCCCCAACATATTTATTCAAGTAGTACTTATTCCATCGTGTTACATTACATTACAAGTGAATATGAATTTCATTTTGCTTCATATAATAGTAATCGTTAGTGTCTTTTTGTTGTTGTAACATTTGTTTTCTTATTTCTTTAGCACATTGGCTTGCATAATTTATAATTTGAATACTGAGGCTAAAATTTGATGATTTTTTGTTTTAATATTACTATTTTATAATGCAATTATGTTACTTTCATTGTTTCTCTGCTAAGGAACTTCTGTAGTAACATTGGTTATCTTGCGTTAAATTTATGTGACTGTTTTGTGTTTGTATTTATTGACATAAAGTTAATACTTTGCTTATTTCTTCCGATATTTTTTTGAAATTGTATTTTTACCTTATAGTAATTATAATAGTCATAAGATAGATTTCATTGATATATTATTGTGGTATTTTCTTTGTTCCCTTTTCCTTATTCTGTCTTTACCCAATTCATTTCCTCGATTTATTCATTTTCACAACCCAAGACAATTTCTTTTCAATTTACCAATTTCTGTGGAGTTTATTATCAAACACTTCCAAAAATTGTGCCGTTATCTGGATTTTTGGTGTATATTAAAATCTATAACATTTTTTATTGTAGTAACTGTATTTTTGTATAATTTATTAATAGACGATTGTTTATTCTAAAGTAGATTATTTTTCAAACTGACAAGTGTTATGGAAATCTCATAGGTTGTCACAATCAGTGTCATTACACTATCTTTTTGATAGTAGCACGTGTATTTTAAAAATATTAAACAAAGAAGTTGATAAAGGAATTATATAAGAAGAGAGGACAATAAAACAAGTAGTTGTTTAAGATAACTCAAATAGGGAATATTCTAAGTCGCTCGTCTTCTCTATGCTCAAAAGTTCAAATGTCGAGATAAAGGATTACTGAAAACATATAGTTAATTTGCTAAATGGAGGTTTTAAGAACTTTAGGGTCTGATTTAAATCGTATATAGCTTTATCCAAGTCAAATAAAGAAGATTAATAAAAAGCACAAAAGTCAAAACCAGTCTGACCATCAAAGTAACATTTTTACAAGAAGATACATTGATGTTCTTTTTTGTTTAGTTTTCTCGACAGATTGTTACTTTATCATGCTGAAAGTACTACATTTTAATTCAAATATATTATTTTATCATTAACGAGTAGTCTCTTCTATCAATAGAGATTGTGAACAAGTTGAGATTCAGATACATCCTATTTATTACGTGCCCCCTTTTAGGGTGGGTATATCGACATTAATAGAATCAATGATTATATTGGGCTATCTGCTATTAATGATTAGAATTATCTCTGATTCTAATCCAATAACTGATTTCGACAATTTCTGAGATGATTACAAAATATAAATATGTTTTCCTAAAATATTAGAATATTTGTGTTGAAAAATGAGCATTGAGATCTTGTCAAACATTTCACCTATGCTTTCAAAAATAAACTGTTGGAAGCTAAAATACTAAGAGCAATAATCAGAACCAAATCTAAGGTGACTTTTGAAAAATTTACTCTAAATTACAATAATATTTTATCGGGATTCGTAGTGATTGAAATTTGTGCAGCTTTTACCAAAGATTGCTTTTTTGAAGATTATAAGTACATCATTGGGTAGATCGAGAATGCCTGGGTAATTATCAATGGTTTGTTGTCTTGATTTTTAAAATATATGGTGCCAGCACTGGTTTTATTGATATAATCAAAGACATCTACTCTTTTTTACAAGCACTGTCATGGTGGAAATCAGTAAAAAATAAGCAATGCTCCCTGTTTAAGTTGCTTATAAACCTACTCCTTATTGCAATTGAGTTGGCAAATAAAATGGATTATGAGATTTTTAATAAGAAAACTCATGTTGTTTCTTATCTTGATGATTTTATTTTTGATTCTGCTAATAAACGGCTTAACTCCTCGACTTTATTCTTGATTCCCCACAATTATAATTTTCAAACTCAGAAGTTTCAAAAAATCAATGAACCACTCATGAGTAGGTGCTTATAGCACAAGAATTCGGCAAAAGAGATAAATAGTTCAGACACTAACTCAAAGAAAATGTAAAGAAAAAATCAAAAGGAAATACTGAAAAGGCTGTGAGTACAAAATTAACTTAACATACTACTTAAAGCGCAAAAGTAGAGAGAGATATAAGAATAGTATCAATCTCAAGTAAGAGAAAAATATGAAATGGGATTTTAAAATAAGAATAAATGAAGTACAACAAAATAGATAAAATAGAATTGCGGGAAACACAGAATTTGCAGTAAGTCAATATACCAAGACTAGGTTCACAATGAAATAACGCTTCATCCGCAGATAGATCTTCGCGAAAAATCCTATTCAAAAATTGGATTATTCATCTCAACTACTAGGAAAATATCCACCTTTACGATCACTCAAAACAAATAACTCGGCTAGTAGCGAGTTTGCAAAGCCTTTAGTGTTTATTAGATTAAGGACAATTTTGTGTTTCGCCATCACATGCCAACGCTGTCATTTAGAAGAAAAGAAGAATTTCCAATATATATATATATATATATATATGTGTGTGTGTGTGTGTGTGTGTGTGTGTCGATATATAATCAGAAATATTGCCTTCATTTGCATCAACTCGTTTACACAACTGGATCGAATTGCAACATATTGTTGAGAAATTCAGATGATTTTTAAATGACATGAATAAACCCTACATGAGCACCTCTCAATAGTAAGAATAATGTAAAAAAATTTAGAACAGCTATCTTGCTTCCCAAAAATGAAGATGAGAAAAATAACTCATGAAAATAAGAATAAAAGAATTTTTATTCACAGTGTTCAATAACTCTATAGGCAATGATGAATATAATGCTGATATAGGACGCGTACTAGAGTATATAAAAATCAATAAAGTGGAGAAGAAACACAATAGTAATTTAGGGAAATCGAATTCAGTTAGTATCATTAAATAATTCTACTGAACTACCGTAGACATAAGTGAAAAAATAATAGAAATCCCAAATGTGAGAATAGAAGTTAGATCAAAATTATAAGACTCGTGCACGGATCTTTTCAGTGACCTGGCACATCAAAATAGTGAAAGTTAGCCTACTTAAATGGAGGCCTCAAGTAAAATTCCAATCGAAACTTAAAAGCAATGCACCAGATTCAAACATTACCGATGAATCACATTTATTTATTAGTTAACATTCTAATTTTCATAACAAGTGGAACTCTACCACGCAGGACATCCACCTCTTTCTAAACTCTTCTCCAGTTTTTTTCTTTTGGTCTAAGTCTAATCTTGGGTATTGTTTTACGAAGACTTCTGGATAGGACACTTCATCGATTAACTTGTTCGTACAACACATTTATAATTGTATTACAACTAGTGTGCTAGTTGTATCAATTTAGTTTTAAATTTCTCATTTAAATTTAGTTACTTCATATTATACAATTACTATATTCATTGAACAGTTTAATAAAATAACCTTTAGCTTTGATTTGATTTGTAACACCATATCATTATCTTCATCAATACTTAAATTCACGCCAATTATACACACGAGTTATAGTGGTTGGGTTTTATCATATATTTGGAAATATACAAAGTATTCAGATAGGACCTCCATGACGAGGGATTAATATTGCCTCTCGTCGATTTAAGTGTTTTACCCTTAATGAGTTGATACTTTATGTGACTGGAACGGATGGCTTCCAAAATAGGTAGGCACAGCTACAATCAAATTGGAATTAAGAGACATTTTACTGTTAGTGGTAAGTTATGGAGGTTTTTGCATTGGATTGACATGTCCGCTGTCAGATACCAGTTGTTTAAATAGTGTTCTTGGCTTGTTAATTTTAAAATGTTTGGAACTATTGGTTGTCTCCGCTTGTCGAAATTAATTATTTTCAATATTTTCAACCAATTGTATTAATAATCGTTTGTCATGCACCAGCTGCTTCAAATTTGATTTGGTTATTTTTAAATATTGTTTTATTACTCTGGTTTTGAAGGCAAGAGTCTTTTGCGAGAAGTATGTTTTTAGAGTGTATTTGGAAGGCAACTTGTTGTTACATCAAAAATATCAAAAATAATTTCATATTTCATATTCGCAAGCATAATAAAAACTGAATTGCTTAAATATTCAAAACCAGAGTAATGAAATCATATAGATAAATAACCGAACCAAATTTGAAGTAACTGGTACATGACAATCGATAGTTAAAACAATTAGTTGAAAAGACTGAAAGATCGAAATTAATTTTAGCTGAGCGAGATATGATCATAAGATTATTTTTTTAAAGATTTTTGAGTAGATTTCGTCGAGGAAAATGTTGACAGGGTATAAAGTTCACTGTAGAGTAAGTCCATTTTATCACCGAAAGGTTTTTTCATTTTGTACCTAAAACATTTTACCTCATCAAATAAAATCGGTTTCATATTGTAAATTAGATAATTGTGCATACTCGATAAAATATAGTTGCAACAATAACATTAATCATATTTCTTAGAATCTTTGCACCATTTTAATTGAATAAAACAACTTTAATTTAATTTTTTTTACCAATCTTGTTTGTTTCCTTTATCAGTATTTTGTATTAAATACTTGTTAAAATATCGTTTAAAATTTAGAGATATTCTTTTTGTGATGGAAAATTAAAATAATTCTGATTCTATTAGATAGAAATAGATATCGAGAAAAATCTCACGAGTTTCCTTGAGTTAGAATTCTTTAATTTTGATTCAAATTATCAAAGAAAGCGTATTTCAAAATAAACCCATAAAAATAAAAAAATTATAATATTTATTTAACATAAATATGGATCTTCATGAGTCGGTGGGAAAATACCTCACCTCGATTTTAAATATTTTATGTTGATTGGTTTTGTAAAGGTTTTTTCGGTATGGAGTCAGCGACAAAGTTGGCAAAAATAAACCTATCATTCCGCTAAATGCATTAGTCAAACTAGTTTTCCAAAATTTTCGAAATTAAATATTTGCGTACCATTGAAGTACCCATGTTAAATAAATTGTTATTCAATATAATCGCTCAAAGCAAGCAATAAAATAAATATCCAAAGTAATTTCAATAAATAAACAATAACTTATCTTTAAATAAAATATTTTCCTAATTACCTAACTTAAATAATTATAATCACGTATCATAAAAAGTAAAGAAATGGAAAAGTTTAAAACTCATGAAATATATTCAATTAAATGATTAAGAAAACATTACATTTTAGTTTTTAAAAATATATTAGGTCTATACAAATTTACTAAAAAGACAACAAATAAGAGACCATCATTTAAAAACATTTAATCGCTAAAATTGAGAATAATGCTGTTTAGGATAAGGTTCCATTTGACCAAATCTTTGAGGAGCTTGAGGCATTTTAGGCATGAGCGGACCCTGATCTATATTTACGAGTTAAAAATGTCAAATTAAATATCTGCTTACCATAACTTGAACCAAATGGTGGCGGCATTCCATTAAATTGCATATTACTGTCATCGAAGGGGCCTTTAAAACCACCTCTTCCATTTGGTCTACCACCCCTAGAATTTCGCCTACCCCTTTCCTTTTGACCAGGGGCTGTAAATTCATGATTAAAATTAGGTATTCCACGGCCACGACCCGCAACAGATTGTTGATAACTAATTTCACTCCAACTTAATGGTCCAGGTGGCTGCTGAATCTCACTTGGATCCTAAGGTAACACTTTATAATATGGTAAATAGTAATATTAACATACAGGAGTTAACACTTTTTTGACCTCAACTAATGCTTTTGAAATTTTCTCAAATGCTTCGGCCGGTGCTGCAAGACAATCAACCTGCAAGTGCATTCTTTCATTTAAATGCTGATATCTCGGTTCACCAGTTTGTATTAATTCCATTTCTTTACCTTGGTTTCTCATTGAACCAGCACCTAATACTGACATTCTTGTTTCGGTTTGTTCTTGAAGTTCTTTTAATGTTTTACCACCAGGGCCAATAATTTTTCCTGGAAAATTAACACCGGGATATTGTTCTACTGGAAAGTCAATTTTAGCTCGAATTTTAACTTTTTTATTTGATAACATATCAATGGTATCAATAACACCTTCTCGAAGTCTTCGAATTTCTACAGTAGTTACAAATATATAAATATTAAGATAATTAACTTACCCATTCTAATTTGGCTATGTACATTTGGACAAGTTGTGGCGTCGATACTCAATAATTCTTGCTCGTATGCCTCAATTAATGCTTGGTACGGATTTTGTCTTATCTTTTTAGTCTCCATCTTAGCAAATATAAAAATTGAATATTTAAAACAAAACTGTACAAAAGAGTAAACTATAATTGAAGATTAAAATAATTAAACAAGAAATATCAAATATTAAATTAACTTAAGTAAATAATTATTTAAATTATAATAAAGACACTTAATGAAGAATAAATTATTAGTAAGAAAGAGGCTGAGAAACAACTTTTTGACAAATATTTTTTTTCAGAATAATCAAAGAATGTCAAAATTCAAGACGAGTTACCTTGTAAGAAATTAAAATTTGTTTACTGTTCAGATTTTTTAAAATTCTTCTGAGTCTTGTTTAAGATTTTACACAATCATTCTTTATTTTGAGTAAATCTAGTTCATTTATCCGAAGTACTTTGATTTGAATAAAGATGTTGCTATAAAAAAATACCGTGTGTAAATATGATATATGCAATAGCCGTTTTTAATATCTTTTATACAGTTTGTAATTTTGGTGTTCATTATAACTAACTAATTAAGCCACTAGCTAATAATATAGAGGAAATTAAGTTTTATTTTAATATTAAATTGCAATGAGAGCAATAATTGCAAATTAATTAAAAATTTCATGTTAAATAAAGCTAATTAAAAAAAATTCAAGTAAAAATGTAGTTTTCCTCTTTTTCGTTTGTAAGTACTAAGTTTTTATTAATAAAATTTATTGACATAATTAGCGTCTTTAATTATTATATACAAGCCTTTTTGAATTAGATTGGATATAGTTGCTTAAAGAATAAAATTTTACATTAGAAAGTTTCAGAAATAGAATTTACTTTTTGAATCCCGTAACTTTTGCATAATCATGATTTAAAAACAAAGCAAGTTATTTAATTCTAAAATTATACAAAGTATTTACAATATATATTTGCATAAATGATACATATCTAGACAAATCTTGATATTTTAAGCATTATTATATTGTATGGTGGATCAAATTCGTTAATAATTAAGGAGCTTTTAATAGAACCCTCTGATAAATTAAATATTAATTCGAATAATAAAATCACTTTAACTGAGACTTCTACTTTACTTTTTTGAGCTGGTTTTTAATGTTACTGGATTTCGTAATTTTTAGTCAGATACCTGCTATTGCTAAGTTGCTGACGATGTTAAACTTGTAAGAATGAATTAAGTAACGATTTTCTAAAGTAGAATAAAACTGGGTTTGGTTTTGGGTAGGTTCTCAAGTGACATTGTAAGTTTGAAATGTAGATTACATAACTGCTTTCATCAATAAAAGCTAATGAACTCACAAATGAATGCTTGCTTCATGACCTAAAATCGGTTTAATTCTGGATATAAAATAAACGAGATATAGATGGAGTTCCCTCTTACTTTCTCCGATAAATTTAGTTTTGGGTATTCGGGCAGATATTCAAAATGAATATTTCTTTTAGATGTTTCAGCTTTTAAAAATATTGTTGTTAAAAATGAATACCATTCAAGTTTGTTGACTTCACAAAAGTTCACTAGATTTCTTATTTTTCAAATAAAAAAATTTCGCATAAAATGTTTTTTGAGAATTCTATATAGTAAATCTTTGCTTTGAAAAAATATATTAATTAATTTCTTGATTCTTTATTTTTGATTGTGTTTATCTGTCGTTTCAATGATGTTATTAGACGAGAATAGATAATAATGGTTAAATGGGGACTACATATTATATGTAAACAAATTTCTAGCTAGTTAATAAAAGATATTTTTGATAATTGTAACAAATTCACATTTTAATGATTTACTTCATTGACAAAAATTAGCTTATTTAATAAAATTATATAAATGATGTTATTGAAATACTTACATTAAATACGTAGTTTATTTTCCAATTTATATTACTCATTACTCCAATTATATTATAGCTTAAATTTTTTTACAATACATTGAATTAAGACAATATATAAACACTTATTTAGAAATTTCGTTACTGGAAATAAAAATAATTGGATTTCTTTGCCACTATGTTTAATTTTGACATAATCAATGGATTTAGAGTTCTAAATTTGTTTATATAATTCAAACTTTTAAAATTACCTTAGTGTAAGATATTATTTAATTAAAATTTTAATTTAATTTATTACTTCAGAATGATTAATGTTAATCAGTTTACAAAAGTTTCAACCGATGTTCACAAAATTTCTAAAGTTATTGTGCACCCTTTAGTCTTGTTAAGCGTTGTTGATCATTACAATAGATTAAGCAAGGGTACTGGTAGTAAAAGAGTTGTGGGTGTTTTACTCGGTTACATGAGAAAGGATGTGTTAGAAATCACTAACAGTTATGCAGGTATTTTTCTTTTTCCTTAAACTATTTTAATTTTAGTTCAGTACCATTCGAGGAAGATATGGGGGATAAAAATGTTTGGTTCTTGGATCATGATTATTTAGAAAGCATGTTTTCGATGTTTAAAAAAGTCAATGGTACTTAATATTTATTTTCGATATTATAATTTTTAAGTAATTTAAGCAAAGGAAAAGATTGTTGGATGGTATCACTCTGGACCAAAATTAAAACAGAACGATATAAAAATTAATGAATTATTTCGTAGATATAATCCAAATTCTGTGATGGTAATAGTTGATGTGGAACCAAAGGAAAGTGATGGGTTACCCACTGAAGCCTATTTAGCAATTGATGAAGTTCATGAAGTAATAATTATCACATTCATTTTAAAATATAATATTAAAAGGATGGAACTTTAACTACCAAAACATTTAAACACCTTCCTTCTAAAATTGGCGCTGAAGAGGCAGAAGAAGTAGGTGTTGAACATTTATTAAGGTTTCCTTTGTTAACGGTAAAGTAATATAATAATTGTCATGCAGAGATATAAAGGATTCGTCTATTGGTAGCTTGTCTCAAAAAATAAAAAATCAACTTCTTGGATTAGAAGGCTTGAAGGCCCATTTAAATGAAATTTATGATTATTTAACTTTAGTTATGGGAAATAAAATTCCCATTAATTATTCTATATTATATCATCTTCAAGACATTTTCAATTTGCTTCCTGATATATTTTTAAATGACATGGTGAAAGCACAATACATCAAGGCTAATGATCAAATGCTTGTACTCTATATAGCATCAATGATTCGATCAATACTTGCTTTGCATGATTTGATTAATAACAAACTAACTAATCGAGAAAAGGAAAATACCGAGGAAATGGATAAGAAAATTGATCATGTTGTTGTTAAATAAATTTTTGATTTTGTAAGTGATAACATTTTATGATTTATTTAAAGAAAATTTTCCAAACTGGGTTTAGTTTGGAAGTAGTCTGTATATGAAGATACTTTTCTTAACAGTACAAATGACTAAAATATCCTATGATAAATACTGGAAATGTTTTAGCTGGCATTAATATTGAATATGAATCAATCAATCAGATAACTCTTTAAAATTATTGAAATTATTTACAAAGAACTAAATATTAAAAATTCATTACAGCTAAGATTGACTGTAAGATGATTACAATATCTTTCTGATCGGCATTGGGGAAACAATTTTTGAAATAAAACAAAACAATTTGAAAATATCTTATTCAAAGTTCTAATCTAAAATATAACAGTTTTAATGAAACAATAAAAGCAGTACCCAGTTAGAATTCAAAGAATAAGCAGTTGTAAAAGATTTACACCTATTAAACTAGGAAAAGTATGTAGTTTCCTTTATTAGTTCTTTACCTTGGAATGTATCAGTGCCTAACTACTGGCATTTTTATGTAAAAATAAATGTATAAAAGGAGCGCATTTCATTGCTCATCTATATCTTTCACTGGTATAGATTATTATTTATATATTTGTTGATAGTGGCTTTCATTTATTATAATGTTTAAAGACGACTAATATATCATAAAAGTAGTAGGGATAATCATTTCTTGGCGCCACACCCTGGAAATGTTTTGTTATTTTAGGGGGTTTTGTATCAATGTGACACCTTCCTTAAATAAAAAAAATTACTACTGGTCATATTTTTAACAAACAATTTTAACCAAAATACTAAAAAATGAGCGAGAAAAAAATGTAAAATGACATTTGAAACTAGTTAGGGTTTCAAATCTCATGAAATATATGATATAGATGATATTCATATTAAAATTGCTATATCTTTAAATATTTTATGAAGTACTAATAATCTATTCTGGGAACTAAGCACAAACTAGAGAAATAGAGATGGCTCAAAATTGGAAGAATATTTTTGCATAATCACTATTTTGATTATATTTTTCGAAAATTTCACCCGTTCGTTTATAGACTCTCGGCGAAATAAAAATCGAAAATTAGATTCAACAAACTCCTTCACAGACTCATTTCATCTGGGGATGACCATCAATCTTTAAATCCAAGTATGCGGCCACTTCATTGCAGATATCAGGTCACAAAGTATACCGAATTTCATTTGGTAAAACAATATTTTTTTGGATAAGGATAATATTATATATATTAGGCTGAGTCAAAAGTTATTCATGTTTTTTAGTTGTTTAAAGTTTTTGTTTTACCAAATCATTTAAA
>JBBMOY010855533.1:0-17743 GCA_037951405.1 Platydemus manokwari
AAAGAATTAAATTTGAAATGTTTTGAGATGAATAAAATTAAAAGAGAATAAAAATTAATAATATAAAATTATTATTTCTGAAAATAAATATTAAAGCAAAATAATATAATATATAATAATATCTTATATATGAAGTAGGAGATTGTTAATTATTGATATTTACTGATCTGGCATGTCATTCCAATTGGAGAGAATTTGCTGCATCATATTTCTAGCTAAATTTATATAAAAAGAATGACAATCATTAGATAATCGCCAATACTGTAAGAAAGAAAATATTATAATTGATTTCAAAAAATCGATGCAGTGATTTTATTCAGAATTGATTTTATACAGGTTAATTCTTTTGATGTTTATTAAAACGTGATATTCGTGAGTATCTTTACAGTATTAAATTGAAATAGTATAAGATATCTGAAGATAGTAATCCCGAGTATCCGTGGAATAAAAATTGTATTAGATATTCGAGAATAGTTTAGTATTTCGATAAGTTGAGCGTACAAATGTTGTTTACAAACTCTGGTATTATTTGTGTCATAACAGCTTCTACGCTAGTAGTAGAAAGACCACAAGCAGATACTCTGCAGCTATTACATATAGATTTGAGGGCTCGACACTTGTGTTTTATTGTTGTACAGAGAAAATTTGTACATTTTATGAAATAATAAATCTTGATGATCAACATTTATTGGATTCAGATTAGTATATTTAGATTAGTAGTGTTATTGTGTTGGTAATCAATAGATCCGGAGCACATCTTTTTCCAGTCACTTTTCAACAAGATACTCCGGACCAAAATCAATGGAAAGAGTGCAACACAAATCTCCTCATTAAGCTTGGAAAACAATCTTCCTACTACACTATTACATTATAGAGGCCAATCGGTCTAAAGGACTCTTCTCACAATACTTAACTTTCGCTTACTAAAATAGATCGATCCCGGAAACCTACTATCTACTAATCAAAAAACCATGTTCGCATCGGATGGTTGTGACGAACACAACGCCTACCTGTTCTCGCTTCAGGAATGCATGGCCCAAGACAACAAGGATATGCATATATGCTGGATTGATTTCAACAAGATGGGATGTAATACTCAGTACATAAAGATGATTCTATCCATAGAAGACTGCAAATCAACTTAAACATGTGGAATATTGAAAATACCGCCAATTCCAATTTTTTGAGGTTTCAAACAAGGTTGCCTCTTGTCAATGACTCTCTTCGGTTTTATCAATAGATTTTCTATTGCGATCAGTTGCTAACCTATCTGAACCATTGATCGTCTACGATAACTAATTTTCGACATTGGCCTAAGCCGACGACATTGTCATCATCGCAAACTTTGAAGAAAACCTAGAAAATAAGACCAACTACCTGGCACAACAATTAAATGATATCCAACTAACTATCAATACATCAAAATGTAGAAAATTTTGCAAAAAACATCAGAAACCATATTGGCCTAAAGATCTTCGACCAGTCAATATCAATTGTGGAGTCTGACAACCTACACAGATATTTCGGGGTGCCTTTCGGACTTTTAAAACGAACACCAATGGATCACATACTGGAATCAATCGTCACCGACTTCGAAGAGATCGTTGAATCCAGGCTGCACTCTTTGCACAAGTTTTAGGTCTAAAATATCTTCCTGTATTCGAGATAGCTATTCCACCTCAGAGTCCAGCAGGTCAAAATCACAAAATTAGATTGAAGACCATTAATAACAGACCAACACGGACAATCAGTGCAATATTTAAACAATAACATTCGCTAAATCTTCAGAAAAATACTCTACATGCACAATTTCAATTCTAGCAACAACAACTTCCAATATACGCCAAAGAAACTTGCCGGAAACGGAGTCACCACGTCCTTAATGGAATACTGCGTCCAGATCATGGTCGGAATTTTCATATACCTCAAGAACCCGGATCACGAAGATTCATCGCACATCACATCATTAACGTCGTCAAACACCGCGTGACAGACTCGTAAGATCTACAAACTGTACCACTATGGATTTAGGACAAATTGCTCACTGAGAAACCATCATCTGCAACGGCATGGTGGACCAGAACTATGTTAGCTCCAAGAAAACTCAGAAAAATCAAAACCGATGTGGACTTTTATAACCACCATTCTGATGTCTTGCTAAAATTAACGACACATAACATTTCAATTTTGGTAATCTGGGAAAGCTATCAGATGTACTGTATGATTCAATTGCCATGCACTTTTACCACGAATGGGTAAAAATGAAGAAACCAGGAAGATTAGTTCACTGCTTCTCGGCCAGCCATATTTCGCAGAAACCGCTCAAAAATTTCTACTTATCACAGGAAGTTTGGATTTTTGCACTGAAGCCAGAAACAATCTCCTCCTACTCTGTTACAGTCCATATTTCATCAAACAAAAGAAATCCATACTATACCGAAAATGCCAAACATAACCGGAGACTGACTCTCATATCTGCACACATTGTCCAGCAGTCCCTGGTCTGGCATCGAAGAGACATTCAATTATATTAGATCACCCCGGCAACTATCTAAAATTTCTCGGACTGGTCATCGACAAAGATACAAGCCCACAAGAAACCGCTACAAAACTACGACTGTATCTAGTCATAAGAAACGATGTAAAAGACGTGCTTACATCACCGACCTGAAGACTCCTTTCGATATCAGTGCAAACCCCAAAAGCTACAAGGGTCTTAACAGATAAAAATATAAGTACTAAATATATAATAAACAATAAAACGTAAATAAAATCAAGTCATGATATTTAGAAATTACAAAGCTAACTTACGTGTTCATTATATTAACCTATGAAAAAGAAATAAAATCAAATAAAATAACAATAACCAATTACAAAACTAATAAAGATAATGTAAACGGAAAATAGTATTAAAAGGATTATTAAACAATAAGAAAATGCACCTCAAAACTTTCAGAAATTTTTTCACATGATATAGAAGAATAATTGACTAAAATTATGAGTAATCTTTATATTATAATTAATATAACAATATTTCTGGAAAAGAATTATGAATTGATTAACCTGGAAAAAATCTCAAATAATTTTGACTTCTTTTTAAACAACTTTTCTACTGGCCTCTTTCGCCTCCAAATTTGGGTTGCAGTAGCTTCTATTACTGGTTGTTTTTTTTTATCTTTATGGCACCAGGACATCACAAAAATTTTTTATATCGCACATTGTATTAATTTTATTGTGTTACCGATTTAATGATAAATTTTATTGATACTCAGCTAATGTTATATTATATATCTGAACTAATAATGTACATAATCTATGATTAGACAAGGATAAGAGTGGGATATTGGTAGATTTGTTCATCTGACGCAGAAATGAATCAACAACAACATTATCTAAATCTACTAAACAACTTCGCTCTCATCACGCTCAATGTATTCTATGTCTTCAGGATTGCCTCAACAAGTAGGAGGATGATCTTCCCAATACTACCTATTCCAGTCTTTAATTTACCCGATGATGGGATCCCAATCCCAGATTCAATCATCCTACCAAAGTCTACACAGTCCCAATTCAAGTGGAAAGTGAATATTGACGATGACAATTTGTGATTAAATTTTTTGCATGTGAGGCAGAATTTAATTTCATGGTGCAGCAACTCATTGAGACAAGTTTTTACATCAATTCTCAACAAGACTATATGTGAAACATAGATAAAGCACCACTTGTTCTATTCCAAACTCATAAATGTACATTAAAATAATTAAGCAGATAGAATATGTTTTAACCTTTTATCATCACCGTATGGGATCATCTGTTTGATGATAAAGAACACTTAGCAGAATGTCAGATATTAATATTCTAAAATGTAATTCCAAAATAACCGTTTATACATTTTAAATAATATCGTTCTTGCACTACAAATAAAATTGGGGTTCAAAATTTTTTACAGATTTTGAATATTCATTAAGTTCAAAAGACAAAATACTTTAAAGTTTTTTAGTCTCAATAAATGTCTGTAAATATTAATTGTTAAATTGATAAATTTCATTCGCCTAATTCTCATTTCATAAAATTGTTATTCATTTCAAGAGGGTAATATGTTATCAATGTACCAATTGCATATTTATTGCTTGATGTTAATAATAAATTATTTTATCACCTATTATTTGAAAAATTACAAGAGGAACTGTTTCATTCGTATTTCCCTCTACTTTTAAAAAGCTTTTAATGGAAATGAGTTATACGCCCATCATAATGGTTTCGGTAATAATTTTAAAAGCATTTATTCGAATGTTAGTAACGAGAGAATATTTTTAAATGGAAATATTTCACATCAAATATAAGCCGCTACCATTTGGACTAAACAAACTGAAAAATCAAGACACCAAATTATCTATATAAAGACATATATTTAAGCAAATTAATGTCTTCTAATATTAATTCATAAAACTTTATAAATATAAATTGTCAAATATTCACACCAAATAAAAGTGATAACTTTATGTTCAAGTTAAGAAAAGGTGTCACGAAATAAAATTTTTAATTTATATGAAGTGTGTTTTAAATAGTTTTTAAAATTATTTAAGAAATGAAAAATTAATCATCTGTTGAAGAAAATTTCAAAAAAATTAACATAACATAAACAAAAAACGAAAAATCTCTGTTATTTGAAATTGATTTTCAGAATCCTAATAAAATGACAAGCAAAGTAAATAAATAAAGCAAAAACTTACTGGAATTATTTTGAAAAGAAAATGAATTGTTAATTGCGGTTAATTTTTGGATAGATTTCCAATAATTGGTAATTTAGAATTATGAGTGCGTGATGTGAAAAATTGATCAAATTATACTATAAACAGCTTCATTCATGTAGTTGAACAATGATATAAGTGTTATTCAAAACAAAAGATCTTGATTGAAATGAATAATAAAAGATATAAAATTCTCTTATTAGTTCCTGACTGTGAAATTTTGTGATAACTCATTATCGTTTTAAGTTTAAATGTGATGGATTAATGTTTGTGAGAAACTTGTTTGATCTTTGACTACTGAAAATGAGTTGAGATAAAATCAATCTTAATTTATCCTTAATTAAGAGAAATTGGGTCATGTAGTGCCAAAGCAGTGGATTATCTCTATGTAAATCGATATTGCTCCTGTCTCGTAATTGCAAATGACAAATAATGATTTTGTTTGATACTTATTTAGTGTTTCAAAAGTTCATCGCAAACTTTGCACTTAAATATTGCAAAAAAAATCTATAAATAATCAATAACATTGACTATTCGACTAGAGTTGGAGGAAGAAACAAGAGAAAAGGCAGTATTTATTAATAGCACTAGATACTGACAGTTTCAGTTTAATAGAATCTCTTTTAGATTAAGTCAGCACCTGCAAATTTTCAGGAACTTATTAATGTCGTATTGAAGACTGAAAATTGGATGTGCAGCGTAATTTATCTGGACGATATGTGGAAGAACAGTCAATGAACACAATGAAAAGTTGGAAAAAGTTCTGAACCGAATCGATGAGGCTGGGTTGAAAATGATTTCAAAGAAGTGTTTTTTCTTATAAAAAGAAATTAAGTAAATAAGAAATGTTGTTGACGAAAACGGCGTAAGAACAGATTAAGACGAACTTGGGATAATAAATAATTGATTAAAATCTCTGTGTCAAGGAACTGCAGGAATTTTTGAGATTATGTTGGTATTTTAGTTGGCTTATAAATTAATTTACTGATTAAACCAAACCACTATAAAAATTAATAAAAAAGAGAGCAAATTAAAGTGGAATGATTTAACAAAAGTTTCTTTTCATAAATTGAAAGCGTCATTAATTTCGTCACCAGTTCTAAGTTTACCATGCAAATAAGGTAAATATGTTCTGGATACTGATGCATATTTCGAGGCTATAGAAGCTGTACTCTCTCAAATATAAAACGGTGAAGAACGTGAATATTGTATAACAAGAAAAGAGTTATTAGCCATAAATATACGTGTCTTTGTTAGAACATTTAAGCATTACCTAAATGGTAAGAAATTTATTGTCAGAACTGATCACTTAGATTAGAAATGGTTGCTGAATTGGGATTCTTCTAGCGCATCACAATAGTGTATATGAAAAACAGAGCTGGAAATATTTAAAATGAAAACAGAATATAGAAAAGAAAAAGAACACATCAACTCAGATGCCTTATCATTTCGAACAATACTTTATAAAGCACCAAAACCTTAAAATATAATCGAGAAGAATTATATCAAGTCATCATAAACATAGCTTGCATTTCCTCACACATTTCGAAAATTTGATGTCAAGTTGGATGATAATAAAATTATCGGTTTCCACATGTGTCGAAGAAAACTCAATATTCTTCAAATATAGATTTGTGATCAAAGTATGATCCAAAGACCATATCATTGGACATTTGAGTATGGCAATGGTTTTGTGTTTCAAATTTTGAATTGGTCTAGCAATTTGTGTATCAATGAACTTATGACACGGCATTTAAACTAGCACTATTAGTTTGCAGAAGTTTCAGAATATCAAACTATTGATTTGAAAAATCGCTATACCACCAGTAATGATTGTGATACCTAATGAATTTGATCGATTTGACCAATATATATTTATCAAAAACTATGTTCCATACTCAGTTTGAGATTCGTAAAGTGCAAAGGTCTTGTCAATTCCAGCTTATTAAAAGTTCTATTTTACAGGACAGTGGTTCATTGGCTGACACTCGAGAGTGGACAGTTGAGTGAACGAATTGAGGTTTACGTCTACAATACAAGGGTGACCAAATTAGATGTGACATTCGGGGTTTGTACAATTACCAATCAAATTTTTAAAAATCATTTAATAATATGTTATTGATGAAATAATATCTCCACAAATTCGGCAAAAATAACTCTAATTGTTATTACTATCAAGGATAGATTGAAAATCTTGTTCTTTGTTTCTCAAAGATTTATATTCTTCAAATTTTTGGAATTTAATCTTTGAATTATACTCCGTAGCAATCATTATTAGCGGAAATTAACAGATTAACTGATACATAAAGATGGAAAATCAAATAATTTTAAGAAAATACCATTAAAAAAACTAAACGATATTAATGTAAAAGCAAATGCGATTATTATAAGCTTTTAAATCAATATTTCTTATCAGAAGGCAAATGGATTAGATTATTTTAAACTGATAATATGCAATTATATAAAATTTATCGTAAAAATGCTTGAAACGAATTGGTTTGAAATTTGTTTTCTTAAATATCATTTGTATTTAATAAATGAAACATTAAAAACTCAATAAAGCGGATACAAGAACTGAAAAACAAAATTCTTTTATTTTCAGATTTAAATAGTGTTCTTAAAATTTTGTAAATTCGTTTTGTAGAATCATTGATATAACGTCGAATTATTATCACTAAAAATGTTAAAGGTCCACTGTGTAATAGATCAGACCTTTATTTATTAATCGATTAGTGATAACATTAAAACAACTATTTCATTTACATCGAATATATTTGCACATGATGAAGTTTCTAAAGTTCTTGAACAAGATCATGTACACAATTGGATTCACAATGGTCACACATGCAAACACAAATTTAAGATAATAGAACATATGCTCATTAATAAGTTTGTTATCATTTATAATAATTATTATAAATGAAAAAAAGATCGTCAATTGCGCTAGGCCGTATGAAATTGTGGAAATTATATTAGCGATTGAAAATCGAAGAGTTAGATGTTTGTTTGTTGTGAAATTCTTATTTGAACGAGGTCTATTCTTCAGAGTTTTCCATAGCACAAATATGGTAACCAAGTTTAATATTGTAAATATTATAAAAGGTAAAATTGTTGTCAAAAATAAATCGATAATCAATAAAGTAAACGAAAAATTATTTAAACAAATGTAATGAGTAACGTTATAATGAATTTGATAATTAGAAATACATATTGATTGGGCCAGTAGACTCACTAAAATAGCGAAACCAGTTGCACAATATATCTTTTGTTTTGTTATTGATTTATATTGAAATGGTAGAACAATACAGACAAAACGCTCCAAAGTCAGTAAAATCATCATGTTGATACTGCATAAACTAAGAGTACCAAATATATTCGGATTTGAAATTAAATAGCAGTAAGTTATTGCATCAAAAGCACTTGTTATTACTTCGTTTGGTTTAAAATTATACATTGGAATAATGAAAATTGATCCCAAATCGAAACAGGTTTGAATTTTAATGATGATTGTTGCATTTGTTGAAGCTATACGATGTTTCCTGAGGAACAACAAAACAATTATGTTCAATATGGCAAACAATGATAATATGATGCATCTAAATATAAAAAACAGGACACTGTCCCCAAGATTCTCAAAGATTTTAAAATTCCACATGAGAATAATTCTTTGTATTCAAAGTGACACTTAATCATATACTTTAAAAAATTATAATTTGTTGAATTGAGTTCAATTATATTATGATATTGTGCCATGATTTCATTGGATTGATAGAATTATTGCAGGTTAAAAAGATGAAAATTTTGATAAACAATTTTGATTGGATAGAACTTATTTTGGAAATTTATTGTGATTCTAGAGGTTGTTTACAAATATTTCTAATAAATTAATAGAATAATACAAAAAAGAATTTTATATTTTCGCCGCACAATTGAGATCTTAAGAAATATATCTCGACATAAACTGATAATTTTCATGATTATTGTAACACCTCACAAGCCTTCAATCACTTTATATATTATTTTAAATTTCATTTAGCCAACATTAGAAAAATATAGATTTTCTTATGTTTATCAAATCCACAATTTTTACAAGAACAAATTCTAGTTTTAAAAGAATCTTTTATATTGGCAAAATCGAGATTTTGAATTTCTTATTTATTTGAGAACTTTTTTCAAAAGAATAAAACATATTTAAACTATAAAGCTGATAAGAAAATATTCACACAGAAAATTAATCATAAAATTTGAATTAATTATTCTCTGTGATTAAGAAAAATCGTAACATCACGCCTATCCTCTATCTGATCAGTGAATATTTTTAACTTAAAAATTACTTTCACACTATAATCAGGCATTTCTTGCTTCGATTGGCACGTTCTGAGACTTTGTACGACATCCACAACTTTACAAAGTCTGATGATATCAATATTCTAGAAATGGATTGATAAAAGTCGTCCTGCTATATGTTGACCGTAAGTAAATAAATTTTAAAATGACGTCTGACTTTGATCTTATTATATTACTAAATAAATAATAAATAAAATCATATTAGCTGATATCTTTTAATTAGAAACATTAAAGTCATCGTGATATAGCAAAGATTGATCATAGCAAATATTCTGTGATTGATTATCATATAAAATAACCGATAAAAGACTTATCACGATAACTAAAAGGTAATTTATCAATGTCCTCATTTATTTAGATAAACAAAATTAATGATTTAATGTTACCTTTGATTTTGACTTTCTTAATTTCAGATTTTTTATAAATCTGTTATCATTATTATTTTTGAAAAACATATTCATGTTTAGCTTTGTAATTATGAAATTATTATCAAATTATTGTTAAATTATTATTTAAATATAAATCTTTTCCAATTCATTAAGGATTTGATAGGATTAATTATAGATTTTGATATATAATCAACTTATAATTCATTATTCACTACAACATTTATTAAAGATATTCCTTTTTCACTTCAATATACATAACCCTCTGAAATGTATATCTTTATTAAATCACATAAATAATAAGATATTGTTCACTGAAAGTTATTGGATACAATCATTAATTATTTGAATGAATTGAATTTTTGTAGAGACAATATGTAGTTCATGTTAACAGGGGTTGCTACCGTTTGTGAGAATTTCTTACTGTTACTGTCTAGGTTTAAAAAGAACCAAAATATTGCTTATAAAACCCCAGAAAGGTAATTATTTAAAATATTATAGCAAATTTTCAGTAACAATTATCGTTTGATTATAAATTACATTGAGATGAATCATAAATCCTATTGAATCAAAAGTTATTTCATATATTAACTACAACATTACAATTTCGATGACCAAAAACAACAATTTCAGCACAACCAAACATTGAAATAATTTAAAAAACAATTGAGAAAATGCAAATCGAAAAATGCCATTTCATCAACTTAGTGACAGTTCTATAGAAATGTTATAGAAAATGAATTTGATTTGATGTTGTCGACGGGTTGTTTTAGATGAAATATGATAAATTTGAAATTTTATCGATTTACAAGGGACATTTCATAATTTTAGTAGAAGATTTTTAAGTGATAACATAATGAATGCAATTGAATTTATTTTCGAATATAAAAATCATTGGAAATTAGATTTAACAAGAAAATGAATTGCTTGATTTGCATTATGTAATATATTGATCATTTAATGACATGTAGAATTATGACAAAAATGGTATTGTACAGGTAGGTCAATGCAAAAGAGATATCTTTTATCAAATAAAAGTACAGCTTGAGAATAGTAAGTAATGAATTTTCAGGTCATTGAGAAGTATTCGAAAAACTGTAAAGTACCACAGTAATGTATAGAAATTTGGATGAAATGGTTTCTTTCTAAATTTTCTTTCTAAAAATCTATTACCATTTTCGCCAATAAAATCTATTTTCAAAAATATATTAATATGATATAAATATATCTGTAAAATAGAAGGGTTAAATCTTTCTCCGTTTTTAAGAAAAATTTTCAGAAGTATTGAACATAATGCATTAGGAAAATTAAAGGTTTAAATCGTTTCAATTCTACTCGACTTCGATTCCCCACCTAAACTCTACTCGGATTCCAAATGAAATTAATGCCTTACAGTTTAGTAAAAAATTTTATTTACTGAGCAATTTCTAGTATGCGTAGCCCTCCCTTCTTTCTACTCACACACAATTATGCATACCTAGCACGACCAGATAGTAGCAATTGCATCAACTAAATTGTGATCCGTTCATCTCAAACAGTTCTCCGTTGCCCGAGCTCAAGGTCCTGATTCGAATTCCTGTATATAAATTATCTCGAACACAATTCATTATGATCTTGTTCAGTAATTATTGTCGTATTGAAAATATCAAAAGTGAGCCCACTGGAATAAATTATCAAATTTTCAGCACTAGTAACTTCATCTTTCCAGATTTTCAAGTCTGATCGAGACGTTTGTCACCGGAGGTCTAGACATCTATGAAATTGTCAACTCAGTACGGTATTCTATGTGCAGATGAAGATATACTCACAAATCCCAATTTCAACCTCTGACGTCCCGTTAACACAATCTTAATGAAAAGCTCGTCCACAGTTTTGCAATTTCAACAAAATAATACACCACAATGAACTTAGACACAAACTCCAATTCCCCAACCACATTCTCCTACTTAGAACTTTTATACCAATTGATATGATGGCCCAGCAAAATGAACTCAATATAGGATCTTAACAAACGTATTCAAAATTTCATCGATCTGCCATTTTAACAATAGAATTGCACTAACTTCGAACTTTCTGCTCGATTCCCGCATCAGTCTGCTCACTAACTCATTTGACGCGAAAAATTAAAAATCAAAAAAATCTCAGGCAAATCCCGATATTCAGTGCTACCGATACTTATGGATTGTAGAAACATTTTTAACCAGTTTTAGGAGTTACAGCAAAAAGCGATATTTATCTATTCAAATAATGCCGAGGTGAGGGATTTCACACCGCCTCAGGAAGAACTTGTTTATGTTTAATGAATATTAGTTTTTTTGTTTATTCCAAATTTAATTTTTCCATTTTATTTTCCATTTGAGTAAACAACGTGGAGGCAAATTGAAAATAACTTATTTTTATTAATGATTTTATGTATTTTAAGCTAAAACCCTGATTGTGTATTATTGTTCGAAAAGAAGGTAAGTGAAATTTATTTATTGATAAATGGTACAGAATCATATCCGGTGTTCAATAATAAATCTCGATAACTGCAAAGCAAGCTGACGAAATAAAAAATTAAAACTAAGTTCAATCTCGAATATTTCCAAGTGAAATCATCTTAAGACAAGAATCTTTTAGTGCTCATGATGAACATAAAAAAATCTATATCAAATCAAGGCACTAATCATCTAAGAATACTCGTCATAAGTAGATCAATGTGCAGTAAATAAAAAATGAGTTCAAATTATGAATTTCACTAAATCAAATAACAAAGCTTTTAAAATAAATAAAAAAACAGAATTTCTCAAAGACCAAAGTCATTAATCAACAAATAATCACAATGAAAGTGAAATAATTACAAATAACACACAAATAACCGGTCAAAAAGGATAGAGATTACTCAAATATTTTCTTAATATGTAGTCTAATTTTGTCTGTCGATTTATGTATTATTTAATAAAATCCATTGGTTATCAGTTTTGTGGAATTCATCGAAAGATTTTGAGTAATGATTTTCTTATTTTTGAATGTGATTGGCCCATGTAAACATTCATTTCATTTCACCAATATGTATCAATTTCTAATGACCTTTTCATCATGATAGTTGAATTCAGAGCCTGTGATGGATTTCTAGCACGTGTGTTTCTTGTGAATGTGTCTACCAATTTAACGACCTAGATTGTGATTTTAATCAAGCTTTCCGTGCATATATTTATACAAAATCCAACAAATGTTTATGAAATAGTATTCCTTAATCGAAATACAACATAAAACCTCGAAATTCCAAACTAATATTATTTAAAATTCAGACTTTATAGAGTTAAAGGAAAAAAGAATCAATGATAATAATTCTTTCTTTTCCCTTTAAATTATGTGCAATAAACCGCCTGCACAAAGTTATTTAGTCCATTCTAGCATTCATATAATTTATTATGAAAAATGGTAAACCCATTTTAGGTTTACATTAATCCTGAATTGCTCCAAAATCAATATCAAAATTGGTAATAGTTATGACATTATCATTATAAAAATTATTATTGCAATTTTCAACAGCATTGCTATCGTTAATTGCTGTTTCTATCAGATTATTACTGAATCAGTATATTATAAATATACTCCTCTCAATAAATGTTAAAACATATCCGTCAACTTCCATATTCACTGATGCATTAACACCTTTAATAAAAATTATTATTTCCATTTTACTGAACATGCATTATGGAGCAAAAATAAATACATGCAATGACCACAATTAGTTTGGTGTGATGTCCCAAATTAATATTTTTTTATATTTGAAATTCATTAGCAATTCAAACAAATACTAAGAACAAAAATTATTTAAAACTATTTCTACTTATAAATCACTACTTTCTTAACGATCAACATAAATTCACATTGAACAGTAATCAGATCTCATAATATTTACAAATTTCGCGAACTTCAAATTGTATCTTAAAAATGCTTTCATTAAATTTTGTATATCTCTGCATTCAAATAATGTTGACGAATAACAATTCAATCAACAATTCATAAAAAGAGAATCATTTGAAATTTTATGTAAAATAATCCACTTACTATAAATACAAATTGATGAAAAGAATACTTTTGGAGTAATTGTATTTAGGACAAACTAATCTCAAATGAAAATATTTATAATATTATTGTGGATTAATAATTTATAATTATTACTTACGGGTGATTACTTCATTATGCTTTATTGATATATTTTAGAATATTGAAAAACAGTAGTCGCAAACTCCAGCCTAATAGCCTCCTGGTGTTTTTAGATTATACCCTAATCATCCTAAATAGTTTTGTTTGTTCTCATTTCCAGTGTTTACAACTCAACCTGTTAGCTCATTTACTTGTCCGTTCTTATTTTAATAATGTTGGACAAAAAAGGATATCGCTTCATTATTGCTCTTCATAATTATACTGCCTAAATAGCAGTTACCAGTCTTCCTAAATTTGATCTTAAACGACAGGTTTTCAACGATAAGTGAACTGATGAATTATTTTTCATTCAACGTACTAACCAAGTTATCTGTTTATTAGGGCAATATACCAACGGCACTTTCAAGTTGTCAAATCTTAAGGGATACTTTGAGGCCAAACACTATTTTAAAAAATACACGGTGAATCAGCTTAAGACTGAAGCCGCTCGTTTACAGTCTTAGTTGATAATCAGTCGTCTCTCATCAAGAAGCAGGCCTTCAAAGCGTCTTACGATGCTGAACGTCGCAATCGTGCTTTCTAATCATTGTCTTTATTTATTGCGAAGAAAATGCATCCCTTCACTAATGCAGACTTTGTAAAAGACTGTGTACTTGCTGTTGTAGACATCATTTGTCCCTAGCAATACGGTGCATATAAGATAATCTTATTGTTTGCCCGCACTGGAAGAGTTAGCCTTGATATTCTGTATTCGATGTTAAAGAAATTCAAAAACCTAGATTGCTTATGACGAGACCTATGATATTTAGGATACTGCGTATTTGGCCGTCTTTATGCGTGGGGTCACGCACGACATTGTCATAATTGAAGGGTTTCTCATCCTCATACCAATGAAGACATCGACGACTGGTAAAGATATTCCAAACGCCCTATGGCTTCTCAGTTTGAAGCTTCAAGGACGTGAGGTACTCATCATAAATATTGAAGTTCATGTGGGCGCATTCGAAATGAAGCTGAGTTTATGGGAACAACATCTATGTAATGACAAAGTGTGAAACATTCATTCTTGATTCTGTTGAATGATCCAGCATGCTCTAAAGTCGAAAAAATGAATTCTCTTTGCGTTTTTTTGATGTATATTCTTATTCACAAGAGTTTAAGACTAACAGCACTCCTTTTAATTTTCCATACAAAGAGGCTCTATTTGATATGCTAATGAAGTTATTAGAGCTCCAAGCTTCTGATGTTATCCGATCAAAGTTTTCACTCTCACTGACTTCTATAGCAAGTTCCCACGTTTCCAGTTCCCGACAAATGCTGGATCGTTGGTTCATGAAGTCTTTTACAAACCAACAAACATAATAAATAGGACATCAGAACCATAAATAATTGTAAATTATTTTTAATTCTTAGAGAAAATTCTAACAGGTAAATGAGTTTTGAGGTTTGAGTTTGATTTATATAATTAAGAAGGAACCCTTAATTTTTTTAACAAATTTTACTATAGGATTTAATCTAAACATTTTAAAATTAATAAAAATTTCAAATTTCTTTTAAGATCAAGATCATGAGAAGTGAACTTTTAAGTTAAGTATCAAATTTTTACGAGAACAAAAATGTAAGTGAAATTATCTTTCAAGATTCATCAAATAATTATAAATACTCATCATGGTGATTTTCAAAATGAAACAAAAATATAATTAACCAAATTTTTAATTTTAATAATATCGATGATTGATATGATGACATAAAAGAAGTAGAATATTTTGAAATAAATGCTGAAATTAAGATGCTAATAGAAGCTAAAATTAAATATACAAAAGAAGAGAAAAGGTATAGTTAATTTTCCGATTATAAGAGAATTTAATTAATCATTTGATATGACTCCACTTCGAGAAATATTTACAAATATCTTTAAGAAATACAAGTTGTCCACTCTTTTCTTGTAAGTTTCTGTTGAAAATCTATACTATCACGTTACAATTTTTAAAAATATTTGGAAAGTTGTAATTATTAACCTAATGCTATCAACTTTCATATGCCATCAGAAAATAAATTAGACTATTTATCTTAGCAGAATTTTTATAAATCACAGCGAAGGTAAACGGCATGAAGTGATCATTGCATATAAAATAAATATATAATCATTGTTAGCTTTTTATTTTTATGAAATGGAAAGAAGCACTGTTTAGTGATAATTTATATATTGATTCAGAACTTAAATTTTATGTTTGCCTTGCGTATTTTTAATTTTTATTTTCCAAATTTTCTTCAAACTTTATTTTCTTTATATTGTAAAATATATGTTTAGGTGACGTAGTTTAAGAATTTTAAATTTGCATATATTTACTTTCTAAATTAGTGTGTCATATATTACATGCTAAGTTGGACTCCATATTGTTCTGCAACCTGTTTTTGCAGTCATTGTGAATGCAGTAAATATTTTAAAAAAATACACTCAATTGCATATTTAAATAATAAACTCAAATTCTAAGCGTTTTTATTAAAACACACTAATCATCAAATTGATATTTACAATCGAATAACATTATGATTAAATTTTCATTAAAATTACGTAATTACAGTGAATGTACACAACATACAGAAAAAATTAATACAATACTTAACAGTAACAATAATCAAAAACACAACTCATCTATACGACTTTAGTTGCGAAATTTGAATTAAAATCCAGACTTTTGATGGCACATACATCTAAATTCAATACATACCGATCAGACTAAAGCGGACTCCACTCTATAATTCATTAACATTAAGTGTATTTTCATTACCTCTAAGTTTTCCAATTAAAATTTCATTAAAAAAATATTTAAAAAGAACAAAAGTTAAAGAAAATAAAAACTAAACAAATTAAAATATTTTCGAAGATTAAATAGGACAACTAAATGTCAATAATTACACACAAATTATTGATTACATTTATTTTACTAGCATCGCATATATTGATTGTCACAATGTTTATACGCGATCATGACTTCAGGAATCAATAAAAATATTCCCTTTGGAAATCAATAAACTTATTCAATCGTAATAATAATCAATTTGGGTCGATAACATAAATATATTAAAACATATCTCCTATTCAATAAAATTAGCTTTTTTTCCAATGCAAAATCAAAACAATCTCAATAATTTAGTGGGGACATTTTGCTCATTAATTTCAAAATCTTTCCCAGCAGATATGAATCTCCAATTGTATAGCAGCGAATTCTTATCAACAGATCAACATCGAATATTGATGAATCAGTAAAAGCGAATACAAAATTGTTAACCCACATATAATCATTGAAGTCATCAATCAAATGATAGCAACTCTAGTAATCGATGTATTTTCCATCGTTTGGACATGCTAGTATATTGTTTGCCAACAATTGACTGTGTGATCTGTAGATATTCAGACTCAACACAAAATCCACAAAACTACATGCTGAATAGATGAACTCGATCAGCTTTTCCATGAACAATTATGCGTTTTAATATCTTATATCTTGAAAATGTTTGTGTAATGAACTGTAAATAAAAATGATCAATCAATATTCAAATTTAATCACCTCACTTGTTATGATGTAAAACGTGTTCACATGATTTAAAAAAATTTCGAGATTTACAAATTTAAGTGAATCTGCAGAAACGTTTTCACAATTAACGAGAAAAAATTGAATGACACAATTGGAAGAAATTCTCGGATATTGATTGTGGTTGTTGGATTGAATACGCAAACCATTTTACTAACGAATCTCACTTAACATTAAAGAAATGTTAAGTTGGAATTGATTAAAATAATTTTCATTATTTGTAATGATATTGTAGTTTCTGTACCGCTTGAAATAATTACTCTAGCTTCCTAAAGTGTTTCTTTACCTATTGATATTTATTTTATCTGAGGTCGTCCAGCAGCATATTAGAACTAAAATATGCATTAATATATTTTTTGATGTTTCTAAAATTATTTTTAAAAAGATTTATCATAAAAATTGATAAATTTAGAAGATAAATAATATTTGCCCGGCTAAGGTATAGACTACTCTGAACATTGTTTTATCAAACTAATTTAATCTACCTACATATTATGAATATGAATAT
>JBBMOY010855534.1:0-11177 GCA_037951405.1 Platydemus manokwari
TTAAAATTTGAATAAAATGTAAATTAAAATTGTTTCGAATCAAATTGAAATTCATTTAATATCAAATATCTCACAATTATGATATGAAAATTAATGAGAAGTCAATAGTTTTTATTTTCATTAGCCCTTGATGGAATCCTACTAGCCTGTTGCCAGGCAGTATTTGGTGTTGGTGTATTAAAGATGACTCAATTATCATTTTATATTGAAAATATTTTTATAATTATTCCATGCATCTCGATTCTCATTGCTCCATGGTCTTCTACTTTTTCTGTTTTCATTGATCTCGATAATTCCAATTATTTCCATTGTAACGGTTTCCAGGACTATTTCCTCTATAACCAATATATCGAATTACAGGGCTGCTTCCCCTATTATATCTATTCTAATATTATTCCCTGTATTATCAATTTGATTCATCTGTGCTTCATCCTCTTTTTCTTCCTTTCGAAATTGCTCAAACATCTTTTTTATTTTTCTTCATTCCATTGTTCCAATATCAAGACTATTTTGATCCTCTGCAGTTATAATATCTATTGCTTTACTTTTTAGGGTAACTTCATTTGTCCATGTGATTGTATTAATTTCGTTTTGTTTACTTTTACTCAATTTATCTTATTGAGTTTATAGTTTCGACCTCCACTTAAAGCTTCTATTTTCTTTGCCTTTTGCACAGGTTGCTAAAAATTAGCAATGAATGTTGTTATAAATGCGTTTCTAATATATCCATGTAATTCGATAATAAACTGGGCTTTAAGCATTTGTTTTAGGTTATTCCCTGCCTCAAAAGCTCGTGCTCTTAATTTCTCTAATCTCATAGCGAATTATCCTATCAACTCATTCGGTCTTTAATAACAATCTCTAAAAGCCAATGCATACATCGGTTGTAACTCACTTTCTATAACTATTTCATTTTTCATCAATTGTTTCAACGCTTCATACAATATATTTGTATGTTCAGGTCTACGTTTTAACTTTTTATAAACATCATAAGTGTAACCTTCTAAATGTAACGGTGATCTGATTATTTTTTGTGCATTATTCCATCCATATATTTCAGCTGCTGCTTTATATTCTTCAAAGAAATCAGCAAATACATCTTGATTTCCAGAATATGATTTTATAGGTCATTTAAACGTCCTTTGCACATTAAAATTATCTTCATTTTGTGCTACGTTGTTTTGATTCTGGTCTCGATTGTTGTTATTTTTAAAAATATTCCTATTTCTCAAATGATATATAACTTCTTGTGCCATCACAAATACGTTAAATTAATTATCAAACGATTAAAATTCAAACAAACAATACTTATCTATCACAATTCAAACAAATTTTAATTTACTAATTATTCTGTTGGGTCGTGTATGTTGTTTAAAGTTCTTTGACCAACTCAACAGCGTGAATTCCTCTTTAAATAAGTTTGAGTTAATGAATCAACACGCAAACTCGTTAAAAGCTTTATTAATTATAAAACACAAAATTACACAAATTTCTTAGCTCACACAGAAAATTTAAAAAACAATTAAATATGGTTGTCTCACCGAGATCGTGAGAACCTTTTTTTCACCTTAAAAGTTTAATATAGATTTTAGATAAAATATTTATTATCTCCTAAGGGGGATCCTTTAGAGTGCTATTATAATTACCCTTTTCACTTAAATAAAAATGTCTACTTATTTACTTTCGTTTCGTTATCAAATAAGAAGTTTTATTTCCTTTCAAATTTTTCTTTCGCAGTTAAAACGATTTATGTTTTCGATTCCCTACTAGTTCGTCGAGATTTCAAAGAGTGAATTGTGATTGGAATCCATCAGCTTATATAGATGCTGAGATTCGGTATATTGTACCTAGCAATTTCCATCACTCGTAAATTTTAAGTCATTTTTAATCTTGGACCAAACTGAATTTTAACGCAAACAAATTAATTTTTAGGAGTGGCCGATTCGAATTTAACGAAACGACCTATATATTAATATTTTAGACAAATATAGATTTTAAGATATATTATTTTGACTTTAGTAACTTTTGCACCTTGGAATTTACTCCTACTTGTTGTAATATACAATATTGCCAGCACTCTCGCAAAAGACGTTTATGAATTTTCTTCTGTCGATTTAATCTTCTAGCGATAAAAACAGTCGTCGGCAGTTTGATTTTATTCTCTTCTAAGATTCAAAACCTCGGTGACCGGTGGTGCTCCATCGTGTCATAGTGTGCAGCACTATTTTCTTCTCCCGGTACTACAGATACCAGCTTGCACCCAAAATCTTTGAGTTTCATTGGGACGGGGATTCCTGATTTCTTGTATGGGCTTGGCCTTTCTGTTATTTTAATTGGCGGATTTGTTGGGGTTTTTAATGCCACTGCTGCCAAATTTCGTTGTGTTTCATTAATTTCTGAATTTCGTCTTTCCTCCTGTTCCTTTTCTCTTTCCCATCGCGCTTTAGCTTCCTCGTACGTTTCTGTTCTGATCGAGGATGTTTGCGAAGTTGATGGTTCATTTGGTCTGGTTTCGATGTGCGCGGCTAATGTTTTTTCCAGGTTGGGATTTATTATATCATTGGCCCATTTTTCAGCGGAATTCCTTGCTTATAACTCTTCTTTTTTCCGCATTCTTTCCACTGGCCTTAGTTGTTTATCTAGAGCCATTCTTTGCTCTCGTTGTTGATTTTCTTCTTGTAGTTTTGTTCTGCTTGTCTTCTCTTTTCTTCTTGTTTACGCCTTTGTTCTTGTTCTCGCTTTTCTTGTTCTAATTTTAATTTTTGCAAATCTGCTTTTTCCTTCTCTTCTTTTTCCCGTCGTCTTTGGAGCTTCGCCTCCTTTTCTTTTTCTTCCATTTTCCTGTATATTTCCAATTTATGTCTCTGGCGCTCTTTCCAATATTCAATTTATTCTTGTTCTTTGATTTGTTTTAGCTTCTCCCGTTCTTCTTTCCGTATTGCTGTCCTTTTTGTCTCTGAATTCATTGTTAATTTTTTCTGATCCGCGAGTAGCTTGTGCGGATTGCCTCAGGGGTTGATGGATTATTCGCTCTAAGGTCGCGTATTGTGATCCACCTTACAAAATTCGTTTATTTCTTCCTCGTCATTGAGATAGTTGAAGCCTTCTGAATTGTTGGGGGAGGAAGATGGGTGCTCCTGGGGTGGTTGATTTCCGATGCTTTGAACCCATTGTTTGGTTAACTCCATTATAGATGCGGCTTGGGGTCTTGGCTGTTGTTCTGCCGTGTGAATAGGGTGAAGTATCCATTCCGACTCTATTTTTTTTATAGATAGAAATTATTGAATCCAACGATTTTAAGAGTCCCCGAATGGCATGCTGTTGTGACCATTTTCCTTCAGCTCGGCTTCCGCCTTTGTTATCCTGCTTTCTGTTCTCTATTCGTGATTCGATTTTGTCCTGTTTGACATCTGAGCTTATAGTTTTTAATGGTGATTCTATTCTATCTAAAATAGAGCTGTGACTTGTTGATCTTATAAATGAAACATTATATTGATTTCCGGGTACTTTGTAGGTTTCAATCACCATTCCTCCATGAGTTACATACATTTTTATTTTATCTCCGCTCCCCCAGCGGTCCCATTGTCGCCACCCGATTTTCCAATTGTGATAATATTGTGACTATGCCGTGGTGGTGTCCATTAAACAACAAATCATCATGATAGTAAACATTCCGTATGTCTTTTTGCCTATTGTATTTATGTACCTCGCTGTTGGCTGTGGATCTTGCCTGAGATTATACCTTTTTGTTACTTCTGGCTGTTCGTTTATTTTCTTTTTGTTTGCTTTCTCTTTATTTATGATTGTATTGTCGATCTCTACTCGTTTGCATCTGTTAGCGTGTACAACTATTGAATCTGCTTGCTTTTTTTTACAATCCATCATTTACAGATTAGGGGGGTTTGCTCTGACCACTTGGAAAGGTTCTTTATATAGTCTATTTTGTTTGGATGTTTGACCCTTTCCAACTTCTGGGCAACAAATTCGTACTTTGTCACCCACTTTAAAGTCATGTTCCTTAGCCTTTTTATCATAATAGCTTTTATATTGTTCTTGGTAAAACTTCACCCTTGCTTTCACTTTCCTCGATATTTCCATAATTTTACCTATCATTTTGTCAACATACGTTGGGTCTTCTTTATATACTGCATCATTTGGCTGGCTGAATTTTAAATCTTCCAACATTATCCATCTCCTCCAATACATGGGAAAATATGGTTCATATCTGGTTATGTCATTAATGGCGTTATTATATACCCAAAGGCATATCTTCATATAGTCCTTCCAGTCGTTTTGGCTTTTGTTTACGACTACTGATAATAATTCTTGATAAGTTTTGTTGAATCTCTCTACTAAGCCATCTGTTTGTGGATGATATGCCGTTGTGCACAATTTCTCAATATTGAATATTCTTGTTAATTCTTGCATCACCTCACTGAGAAAGTTGGTTCCTCTGTCTGTGAGCAGTTTTTCTGGTGGCCATATCTGAATATTATTTTTTCGATTAATAGTTTGGCAACTGTTTCTGCTTTCTGGTTTCTCATGTCAAACGCTTCTGCGTATTTAGTGAAATAGTCCATAAATACGAGGATATATTTGTATCCTTTTGGAGTTCCTGACAGTGGCCCCATGATGTCCATGGTACAAAACTCCATTGGCCTTTACGGCGGTTCAATTGGTTTCAGAGGCACTTTTGTTCGAAGGCCTGTACTTTTTTTTGTGGCACATATAGTACACTTTTCACACCGATTTTTAACATCATCTGTTAATGTGAGCCAGTCATATTTTTGCTGAGTTCGAGATGTGGTTTTTCTCTTGGACAAGTGACCTCCTAGAGCTCCATCGTGATATTGGTACAAGATTTGCACTCTATATTTCTTAGGTAACACTATTAATTCACTTTCATCATCTCTTTTTCTGATTAGCAACTCTTCTTTGTTGAATTTGTAATTCATCAAGGTGTTCTTGTCTAGTTTTAAAACATTGCCTTGCTCATTAGTTATTTGTGCTTTTGGTAGTTCCTGTTTCAGAACTTCAATAATCGATTTGATCTCGGCGTCTAACTTATGGTCATCCTTTAAATTGGCCTTCTCTGGTGTTGCTGAGCATATTTCTGCGGTTACTTCTACTGCGTTTACTTTGAATACTTGATAATGCGTTGGCATTTGATCTTCGTAATCTATGTTTGATTGTGAAATTATAATCTTGCAACAATGTCTGCCATCTGGTTGCTCTTCCTGACAAATTGTTGCTTTTCTGTGATCCTTCTAATGGCTTGTGATCGGTGAGCACTATACATTTTGTTCCAAATAGATATTGTCTGAATGTTTTGACAGCCCAAAATATTGCTGAGTTGAGTAGTTTTTCTCTGCTTTCTTGAGCACTCTACTGGCGTATGTGACTACATGATCCTTTTCACCTTCGTCTTGCTGTCCCAGTACGGCTCCGAGTGCACCTCTACTGGCGTCGGTCATCACTATGAATGGCTTTTTCATGTGGGTATTTCAGTATCGGCTCTTTCATCAAATTTTCTTTTAATGACTCGAATACTTTTTGTTGGGCGTCTCCCCATTCTAATGGCAGTTGGCTTTCTGCTTTGGTTCGTTTGCCAACTCTTTCATCTCCTTCTTTTTTGCGTGCTCCGCCTTTATCTTTCCATGTTTTTGCAGCTTTTTTCATTGCGTCATAGATTGGTGCAGCTATTTTGGCACAATTCTGCTGGAATCGTCTGTAATATCATGCCATATCCAGGAATATTTCGTTTATTGTTTTTGGTGCTGGCAAACTTTTAATATCAGGTTCGACTCCTTTAGCAGATATTATGTATCCCTGAAACCGAACTTGCGTTTTGGACAATTCACATTTGTGATTCATCAGATTTTGAAACTTGGCTCCTGCGTTCATGAGTCCAAATGGCATTTTCATGTATTCATATAGGCCGTTTCCCAGGCTGAAAGCGGTTTTGTGTATATCCTCTAGCTTTACTCTGACTTGATGATACCTTTTGTTTAAATCTAGAGTAGTCAGATATTCAGCTCCCTTTAGTTTATCGAACATTTCTTGATGTCCTGGCATCGTATATGAGTTCGGTATAGTTTTCTTATTGAGTTCTCGATAATCGAGACACATTCTGATTTCTCCGTCTTTTTTAGTTACTGGTACCATAAATGGTTACACACTTGGTCTTATTATGCCTGCTGCTAATAATTGGTTTTTCTGCTTTTCTGCGATTTCCTGCAACGTGTACGGCATCGTTCAGTGTTTAAGTTTTATTGGTGCGTCATTGGTCAGCATTATTTCATGTTCCATGATATCTATATCGCCAACATCGAACTCATGTTTTGCCACGAGATCATTGTATTTTTCTATCAACTCTTGTAACCTTTGTTTTGTTCGGGCGTTAATCTTTCCTCGTTTATCGTAACAGGCGGATACAGTTTGATTTCTTCGGTGACATCGTTTTTGTCCATCACTGTGGCCTCTGATACTGATCCAATGACCGTTCCGGGCATTATTGTGACATTATCAATGCTGTAGTTGGTTATTCTTATGGGCATTATCCTATTTTCTAGCCTGACATACGTGTCTGGTATTTCCAGCTCTCCTCCCTCGTGGAAATTTCTCCCAGTCATATTAGTTATTGGCTCAAACAGCCAATCTCCATTTAACGGCTCAAATAATTGCACAGATAATATTCTTTCACATTTAGGCGGAATGTGTATTTCATTTACGACTGCAACCTGTTTGGCCTTTTCTTCCTCTTGCATATTCTTGATCTGTCCTGTGGATAGATCGACTATATATCCTTTCAGTTTTTTCATGAGGTCCATTCCGATTATAGCTTCACTATTTCCTTGATTTGCTACTCTAAAAACGTGAATTATCGGTTTTCAATCTATGAGCATGGGCAATTTCACAGTTCTTTCAACTGCGATTCTGTCTCCTGATGCTGCGATTAAACTAGCAGTGTCTTTTTGCATAGCCTTTGCTTGCTCTTGTGTCAAATATTTTTCTTTGATAATGGATACGTCGGCTCGGGTATCAATCAAAGCGAGTATTTTTCGGTTATTTATTTCGACTTTCATTAAGGGTCTTGAATAATCTTTCCATATTTCGTCGATCAATATTTTGTCTCCTTCTCGTCTAATAGTGCACCTAAATACACCATCTACGAGTGTACGATTCCCATCTTTTTGTATAGTATTAATTCCGTATTGAATTTTTGTATATGGTTTTGGTGGATCGAATTCTTCTTTGAGCTGTCTCATTTGTTCCTTTTCTTGCTCGTATGGTATGTAGATTTTTGTTGAGCCATCACTCTTTTTAGTATCGCAATCACTATTACTTTCTAATTCCTTTTTTTCGACTAGGTTTTTTGATTTCCTGTGAAGCTCTTTTAAATATTGATATTTCTCTTTAAATGATTGCTTTTTGGCCCTATTTTGCTCCAATTTTATTAGTCTGGTTCGGCGGTTTAGCTGTTCTTGGTCAAAGACTTGATTGGCTCTATACTCCCGATTTGATTATGTGTATTGCCTCGTCTACGCTGTCCACTGGAACTTTCTGTGAGTCTCCCGTATAATGCGTATTCTCATGTAGCTTTGGTTGGCAACAGTAATTATATTGGTGGTGTTGGATTACATATACATCTGGCAATCCCGCTTTGTGCCTTTCTTCTGCCGCGGCCACTTTCCTCTGAATTTCTTTTCATGCTAAGTGTGTTGCCAACACCGGACAAAGACAGGCAGCCCTTTTCCAACCCTTTGTATACACTTTTTCTAGTTGTTTATAGGACAGTAGTTGAGAAAATAGCATCTTAGTCATCATCGCCATATAATAAATACCTAAGAAGAATGAGAAGAAATTTCTGATGGCCTGGAACTGTCCTCATAATCCTTGTAATATGTTCATTGCTGCCTTCTTATAATGATCTGAGCTCAATATCGCCTCATAATTGTAGCCTTTTCCGCTTTGACTTCCATCTAAGATCCTTTGTACCATTACAGACAGAGATGACTTTGTCTTTTACTATTGGATACAGCAGGTGTTTTCTTGCCCGTTCAATGTCTTGTGGTGAATATAGACCGCTTTTTTCCATATCCGCTATTGTTTGAAACTCTATTCCTCTTGATATGCCATTTAAATCTAATTTCTTGGGTGTTGCCGATTTCGTACATCGGCTCGAGTGCGTTTGAACACGTGTCAATTTCTTTGGGTTTGTATTTTCCATCTGTTAATATTCTGGTTACCGGCAGCATGTATACCATTTTCCCTTGATACATCACTGCTAACTCATAGGAACATTTAGGCACATGTGCTAACATAACTTGGACCGCTTAACACTTCTCCAGCTACTCTGGCAAAATTCCTCTTTTTTTAAACAACACTGGTGCCATGAGTTTTGGATTGGTAACCGTTACAGCGAATTTTATCAGTAATAATTCTCTGTTAATTCTACAATATTTGGTTATTGTTTCTTGGTACAATTCATTCATGTGGCCAATCTGTTTATGATATAAATAATCCATTTTATTGTTAACATATAGTGCCATTTTGATGTCGTGTTTGTCAACTGTTATTCTGGCCTCTTCGATTTGTTCGAGACTTAAATATATGCCTTTGTACTTAGTTGATATTACCGCTTTTCCACATTTGACTGCTTCACCTTTCTCTATAAATCTCATAGCGTCCGATGAACTGGTTGATACAAATATCCTTGGCGTTGCCTTTTGTTGCACCGGTATGTTTCTTGATCCCTCATCTCTTTTTCCTATGTTCGTCTGTGAACTGCCTTCCGCTTATTACGTCGAAATTTGTTGCTTTTAGGAGGGTTAGATCACATACATCTTGATCTATTTGCTAAACTATCATTGATCTCCCGTGTCTCAACTGGTTTCATCCGTTGTACAAAATGGATGTGTCATCATTTTCCTGGTGGATGTGTCGAACGCTGCTTGCAATTTTCTGAGCTGTACTTGATATTCGTGTTCTACTACTGCATTTTTTATTGTTCGATCCCATATACTGTATAATCCTCCGGCACAATATCCTGATGTTTTTTTCCATCCGACTATATTTATTTGTTGTCGTATTATCGCTCCTGGTTTTGCAATTAATTCTATGCCGTGAATTTTTAAAATTTTTGTTTGAAATGCATGTTCACATTCTATCGACGTCACTATAGCTGGTATCGGCCCCCATGTTGGCTTTAGTGTCGTCGTGTATCCTCTGTTTTTTGAGCAATAGAAAATAGACTCTTGGTATGTTACAATATACTCTTTGGCCATTGTTCTAATAAAGTCTCCCTCTTGATAAACATGCAATAATTTCTTCCCTTCCTGTGCCAGGGACACAGGATTTGCCTCCGGGCAATCCTCAACATCTAACAATGAATATTTCTGTCCCATTTTTGCCTTCGAGCAGTCAAAGGCTACTAAGGTGTTGGCCTCTCCAATTATTTCAAAAATGGTCATTATGAAAAGTATCTACTGCATAATAGTCGGATTGTCTTTGACCAATTTTTTAGTTTTCTTTATGACCTCTTTTTGTTTGGTTTCTTTCATGATTGGACTGCTCGAGTCGGTTGATGAGTCGTCACTTTTTTCTAAAAAGAATTTTTTTTAGCAGTGGCTTACCTTTTATTCTTCTTGGTTTTTCCTCTTCAATTTCCTGGTCGCTATCACTTTCGGCAAAAATCTTTTTTTGTGGTTGTTTGTATGGTAATTAAAATCCTGATTCGTTCCTGGGCCTCTGCTCGGCAATTAGTGTTCGTAGTTCGGATATATCCTTTATTATTCGCTTGTCTCTTTCTGCTCGGGCCATCTCCCATTCTTCTTGTTTTTTCGTTATTTTCTCTTCCAATTTTTTGAATCTTTCATCCCACATAGCCTCATCGTTACTGTTCTGTGATGGGATATATGATGGAAATGGCTCTGCCACTGCATTTGTAGTTGTCGATATAGGTCTTAATGACACGGTCTTCGAATCATCATTCATACAGCTTGTTCCTGCTACCGGTTGTGTTGTTATTGACTCTGGATTGGTTGCCTCTGGTGATAGTATTTCACAGCTATACGTGGTCTGAGCATTTGGTTGTTCGTAGTATTCAGGCATATAGAGTGGTCCTTCTATTGGCTCTCGAACCATATGTTTGATTCCATCCTTTGAACAGTCTGATAACTGGTTCCACCTGCCGAGCTACTATCTCTGTAGCTTGGCTAATTGTTATTCTCTGCGTCAATAGGGCGTGTTTGATTAGTGCCAATATGGCTACCACTTTTTCACATATGCTTTCTTTCGGCTCTCCTTTTTTTGTTTTGATCATATATTTAATCATTTTTTCTAATCTGCTGGCATACTCGCATGCCTCTCTTTCCATTGCTTCATCTAAATTCACTACGCTGTCGGCCATTTTTTGATCGATATTGATTACTCGTCGCTGTATTGCTGCTCGATTGGCTGGTAATAATCCGAATTCCAGCAGGTTTGTGTTTATTAGATCAGTTATTATCAATTGAGTCTCTTTTGTGATTTCCTCATTTGTCTGATAGCTATTCTTCGTTACTCTCTTAATTACTTGATCGGCCGTGTGCTCTATATCTCTATTTAAACTTGACACCTTTGGCGGTCTACCTCTCGGCCTTTTAGTGGTGGTCCATTGGTCGCATTTAAAAGGCTCCGTGGTTTGAATTCCTTGATCAATTCCCTCTGTAATTGGGATTCCTTCCTCCTGATTTTCAGTTTCTTTCTAATCCCATTGAGCCAATACATTGTTGGTGAATGTTTCTCCATATTCTGTGGTTACAATGTAGTCTTCATCATCGAGATCTACTGACCATGCTTTAGTCGTGGTTTGAATCTGATACTGTTTAGGAGATTTTCGCCAAACCTGTATTTTATTTGGCCTTAGGACAGAAAAATTATTGATCAGTTGTTGTCCTACTTCTATTTCCTTCCTTTGCATATGACCTTTATCGCTTTTTCCTCTAATTCTTTAAACGGCCATTCAACACGTAACCATCTTAACAACCAATCTGTTTCTGCCAGTGCTGGTACTTCTGCATGTCTTTCTTGTTCTTCTCCAGTTTCATCATTTATTGCAACCATTTGTAACTTGACAGTTGGGAAAACATTTTCTGTTATCGTTAAACCATCTGCTTCATCTGGTAACAGTTGCA